>CAWUFW010029290.1:0-19376 GCA_963921515.1 Calotriton arnoldi | reverse complement strand
TCGATTCCGATTCGGGCCGGAAAAAGCACCGACCGACTCTGAGCCGGAAATTATACCGACCGACACGTACCTGTGTCGCCCGACACGCCAAGTACGATGCAAGGCGTGCAAAATCCGACCGACACGTACCGAACCCAAGTCGAACGACCGAGCCGCATGGAAAACAGCAATCCGGTCTGAAAAACAGGCGAATCCAACCGACCGACACGCACCCGGAACAAATCCGACCGAAACGTACACGCGAACTCCAAACCTCAAAGTACGATGCAAGGCGCGAAAACCACGAGCGAGTCGGACGGAGGACAAGCCGTACGACCGACACGCATACAAAACCGAGCCGAAGCAACACAAAACACTGCGACCGACACGTACGCAGCATACAAAACTGCACAAACACAGCGTGAACGAAACAGAGAACACCGTACGAGACAAATGCAGGGTCCGACTCGGTCACAAGAACGTTTCCAACATGCACAGACAGTACAAAGGAAAAATCACACAAAAAAAGGCCAAACAAGCAATTACAAAGCCAATAAATACTGGGAGGGGGTGGGGACAGAGAACAAAGACACACCCCCAACTCCACCCATATAAAGGACACAAATCACAACCATGATCCTTTGCAAATGCCATTCCACTGCCAGCACCCAAGAGACAGCAACCACACACCCACAGCTCATCCCTCACACAAGCCACACACCATCAGCACACCAACAAATACCTACCTCACATACACCCAGCAAAACACACACACTCACACACCCTCACCTGCACACCAACACACACATCACTCACCATCACCACCCATCACCATGCCCCCCAAGAAGAATCACAAGTTCCTAGATTGTGAATTGGAAGTCATGGTAGACGAGATCCTCAGGGTAGAGCCACAGCTGTTTGGCACACTGGTCCAACAGACCCCCATCTCCCAGAAAACCAAGATGTGGGAGAGGATCATCAACAGGGTGAACGCACAATCACCATGTCTGCGCACAAAGAGCAACATCCAGAACAGGTGGTATGACGTGCGCAGGAGGGTCCGGGACCTGCTCAAGAAAGACTACCTCCTGAGCCAATACACCGGCAGTGGCCCTCCTGCCAAGCCAATATACCTCAGGCCCTGGGAGGAGAAGGTGCGGGCCATCCTTCCGCCAGTGAGCGATATGGACTAGAGAACATCCCAGAGCCTGGTGAGTACACAACAAATGTACACAATATTCTGCCACAAAACACACACACATCACTGTCAAGGGAGAGTCAAACCATGCACTCATAGAAATTACACAGCAACCAGAACAGAATCATCCCAAAATGTGTATGTCAGTCAGATAAACACAACACATGCCATCAAAAAAGTCACATCCAACTGTGCCATCACATGTACAAACACAACTACAACTACAGCTAGGCAGTGGCACAAATAGAACTAACAAACACATCCAGACATGTAGCCACCACAACAACACCAACACACAGTGAAGAACACTCAAAGGAAGGAATTCTGTGTATGCTGGCCAAGTCAGTGTAGCCAATAGCATCATGGGAGTTGCAGTCACACATATTGCCCCCCCCCCCCCAACTGTCCCATCAACACCACCATGAACCAGGCGCACATCACAGGGAGTGGAGAAGGACTCACAAGATGGCTGACACTGGCTACTGCTGTGGGGAGCACAAGGCTCTGCTGGCAACTGTGCAACAACAAACAGCAGGACACCACTGACTGACATCCTGAGAGACAACTTCCACTCCCTGCAATGCAAGCACGTTCCATGGTGGGATATCTGGCTGGCTGGGTGGGAAGGAGGACTTGCAGCACTGACCATGGTCACAAGCACCTCCCCTCACACCCCCCTCAACACAAACTCCACAGAACCCACCTGGTAGAATGCAATGCCTCCCATCCTAACTCAAGATCCCACAAAGAACCACCACCCTGGGTTATGTTGTGTGAAGCACAGGGACACTCTTGGGACTTTTAGCCAAACAACTGCCAGGACAACACTCCCAGCCATCCTGTCAGCACAGCCAGCCCACCCCACAGGGAAGCAGAGTCAAAAGGAAGGAAGCATGGGCATGCTGGGAAGGGGGTGGAGGCAATAGAATGATGGGAGTGGTAGTCACAGACATTGCTCAGCCTCACAACTGGCCCATCAACACCACCCTGAACCAGGCTCACATCACAGGGAGTGGATAAGGACACACAAGATGGCTGACACTGGCTACTGCTGTGGGGAGCACAAGGCCCTGCTGGCAACTGTGCACCAACAAACAGCAGGACACCACTGACTGACATCCTGAGAGACAACTTCCACTCCCTGCAATGCAAGCACGTTCCATGGTGGGATATCTGGCTGGCTGGGTGGGAAGGAGGACTTGCAGCACTGACCATAGTCACAAGCACCTCCCCTCACACCCCCCCTCAACACAAACTCCACAGAACACACCTGGGAGAATGCAATGCCTCACATCCTAACTCAAGATCCCACAAAGAACCACCACCCTGGGTTATGTTGTATGAAGCACAGGGACACTCTTGGGACTTTTAGCCAAACAACTGCCAGGACAACACTCCCAGCCATCCTGTCAGCACAGCCAGCCCACCCCACAGGGAAGCAGAGTCAAAAGGAAGGAAGCATGGGCATGCTGGGAAGGGGGTGGAGGCAATAGCATGATGGGAGTCGTAGTCACAGCTCTACATCCCCCACCACATGGCCCAGCAAGCTCACCCTCACGCATGCACATCCCACAGAGAGTGGAAAGGCCCATCAAAGATGTCTGACACTGTTGCTGTGTCGTGGGGAGCACAAGGCCCTGCTGGGAACTGCACACCAACCAACAGCAGGACACCACTGTCAGCCATCTTGCCATTGCCCTCACACCCACACACACTGAACTCCCCACAAAAGCAAGTAAGTATGGGAATGCTGGCAAGTGGGGTGGAGGCAATAGCATGATGGGAGTGGCAGTCACTGATATTGGTCACCCCCACAACTGTCCCATCAACACCACCCTGAACCATGCTCACATCACAGGGAGTGGAGAAGGACTCACAAGATGGCTGACACTGACTACTGCTGTGGGGAGCACAAGGCCCTGCTGGCAACTGTGCACCAACAAACAGCAGGACACCACTGTCAGCCATCTTGCCATTGCCCTCACACCCACACACACTGAACTCCCCACAAAAGCAAGTAAGTATGGGAATGCTGGCAAGTGGGGTGGAGGCAATAGCATGATGGGAGTGGCAGTCACTGATATTGGTCACCCCCACAACTGTCCCATCAACACCACCCTGAACCATGCTCACATCACAGGGAGTGGAGAAGGACTCACAAGATGGCTGACACTGGCTACTGCTGTGGGGGCACAAGGCCCTGCTGGCAACTGTGCACCAACAAACAGCAGGACACCACTGTCAGCCATCTTGCCATTGCCCTCACACCCACACACACTGAACTCCCCACAAAAGCAAGTAAGTATGGGAATGCTGGCAAGTGGGGTGGAGGCAATAGCATGATGGGAGTGGCAGTCACTGATATTGGTCACCCCCACAACTGTCCCATCAACACCACCCTGAACCATGCTCACATCACAGGGAGTGGAGAAGGACTCACAAGATGGCTGACACTGGCTACTGCTGTGGGGAGCACAAGGCCCTGCTGGCAACTGTGCACCAACAAACAGCAGGACACCACTGTCAGCCATCTTGCCATTGCCCTCACACCCACACACACTGAACTCCCACAAAAGCAAGTAAGTATGGGAATGCTGGCAAGTGGGGTGGAGGCAATAGCATGATGGGAGTGGCAGTCACTGATATTGGTCACCCCCACAACTGTCCCATAAACACCACCCTGAACCATGCTCACATCACAGGGAGTGGAGAAGGACTCACAAGATGGCTGACACTGGCTACTGCTGTGGGGAGCACAAGGCCCTGCTGGCAACTGTGCACCAACAAACAGCAGGACACCACTGTCAGCCATCTTGCCATTGCCCTCACACCCACACACACTGAACTCCCCACAAAAGCAAGTAAGTATGGGAATGCTGGCAAGTGGGGTGGAGGCAATAGCATGATGGGAGTGGCAGTCACTGATATTGGTCACCCCCACAACTGTCCCATCAACACCACCCTGAACCATGCTCACATCACAGGGAGTGGAGAAGGACTCACAAGATGGCTGACACTGGCTACTGCTGTGGGGAGCACAAGGCCCTGCTGGCAACTGTGCACCAACAAACAGCAGGACACCACTGTCAGCCATCTTGCCATTGCCCTCACACCCACACACACTGAACTCCCCACAAAAGCAAGTAAGTATGGGAATGCTGGCAAGTGGGGTGGAGGCAATAGCATGATGGGAGTGGCAGTCGCTGATATTGGTCACTCCCCACAACTGTCCCATCAACACCACCCTGAACCATGCTCACATCACAGGGAGTGGAGAAGGACTCACAAGATGGCTGACACTGGCTACTGCTGTGGGGAGCACAAGGCCCTGCTGGTAACTGTGCACCAACAAACAGCAGGACACCACTGTCAGCCATCTTGCCATTGCCCTCACACCCACACACACTGAACTCCCCACAAAAGCAAGTAAGTATGGGAATGCTGGCAAGTGGGGTGGAGGCAATAGCCTGATGGGAGTGGCAGTCACTGATATTGGTCACCCCCACAACTGTCCCATCAACACCACCCTGAACCATGCTCACATCACAGGGAGTGGAGAAGGACTCACAAGATGTCTGACACTGGCTACTGCTGTGGGGAGCACAAGGCCCTGCTGGCAACTGTGCACCAACAAACAGCAGGACACCACTGACTGACATCCTGAGAGACAACTTCCACTCCCTGCAATGCAAGCACAGTCCATGGTGGGATAACTGACTGGCTGGGTGGGTGGGAAGGAGGGCCGGCTGTCAACCAAACACAACCAATGCAGACCATGTTCACACCCCAACAAATACATAGAAATGCCCAAATAATGCAGGACAATGTGCCACACCAATATCAACCCCTGACTGTGACAACTTAGGACAATGCAATGTACAGGCCCGCACCCAGAGGCACAGTCACAACTGTCATGTGTGTCAACCATTGATGCCTGCAGAAACATAACATACATTGTGTGTGTCTCCCAAAAACAGGTGATGATGGGGACACAGCAGCAGACGCTGAGGAGTCCCAGTCCCAGGCAAAAGAGAATGTGGAGCTCACTGGTGTCGTACAGCCTCTGCCCTCCTCGGACGAAGAAGACCAACCTGGCACATCCGGTGCAAGTCTACATGCAGCACCAGCAGGACCACCAGCTGCAGCACCAGCAGGACCACCAGCTGCACCCCCTGCACCCACCCCTCCAACGACTGTCAACACAAATACCATCCCTGCCGACATGGACAGAACAAGGAGCAACACCAGCACAGGGACCCTGGACCAACCTGGGGCCATGGACACCACCACCACCACCAACCCCCAAGGTGGACCAGGGTCATCTGTGCGTGCCACTGCACGCACTGCACATGTCAGCAGGGGTGGTGGGAGGGGTGGGAGACAGAGGTCGCTGCTTCCAGAGGTTGCTGGTGTGCATGTTGACCCACAACTGGTACGCATAGCTGATGCGTACTCAGTCCAGCACCGGAGACCTCAGCCAGGTAGTGGGGCTCCTCAGAGACATGAAACAGCAACAGGCTGCCCATCATGCCCGCTTGGACTCCCACATGTCCCACGTGGAGTCACACATGTCCCACGTGGACTCACACATGTCCCGTGGAGTCCAAGTGGATGCACTGCATGAGATGACGGCGGTGCACAGGGACATTTTACAATGCCTCCGCCAGATGAACAGCAACCAGTCCACACCTCCCTGTGTGCCAACAACATCTGGTGCTGCCCAAACTGCAACTGCCACAGGGAGGGAGGATGACTCTGGCGGAGAGTCCCCTGCACCGCAGCAGCCTGTACTTGAGGGCCCCCCCAAGAAGAGGGGTCGTCCGAAGAGGGGCAAGTGAGAGGCCAATGGCCAAGCGCAAATCCCAGGAAGCCTGAACCTGTTCTGGATGTTCACCTTTGTGCACAGACTGTTCTCCCTGTTGACAGCAACACTACTCCCACACATTGCATAGGGAGTACAAGTTGGACCAATGTGTCAGACAACTGTGGCCCGATACTGGGGATTCTGTCTACCAGGACTTTCAATTCACCTAGGAACTTGTGATTGCAAGATTTATGTACAGCACTACCCATCCTATGCACTATTCACACAAATGTATCACAATAAACACACTAATACACCATACTTGCCTCTGTTGTGATTCCAACGTGGGTGCTGTTATGGGGATGATGAACTGCAAAATTACACTGTGTATGCAAACTGCAACAGCAAGTACAACACAGGCATGTGAGTAAAGGCAACGTGACACATATGAGGGAGACACACCACCAGGGCTACACAACACATACACACCTAGGCCATCTGACTCATTGCCTACACTGATGTTGCCAGGGAAGACGGTGCAATGCACAGACACCACACCCATTCCCAGTTGGAGTCAAGTAGCCCATAGGTGCAGTAAGCAAATGGCAGTCAAATGTGTGACCACAGACAACGCACATCACAAAGTGAAGCACAGGTTTATTACACAGTTGCAACATGTCGTAACCACTACAGATGCAAGGTAATCCCACCTGGCAGCGGGCACACAGTCAACAACTGTAGACGGAAGGAAGTCCATGGGTGTGGCGCACATCACCTGTAGGGACACAACAGCTACCAGCCTGGAAGTGCACTCACGTCGTCGGTGGACACAGTTGACCAAACAAATCTGAAAGTACCCTGTGAAGGACAGAAATGACACACAGTCAAAAGCAATGGAGTACAGGACAGAACAGCAAAACTCATGCACAATACATGTTACAAGATACCCACCCAGAACCAAGTTAGCATGTCAACACTGTTGGGGAGTACAGCCCACCTGTAAGCACACATCGCAACACACATCCAGTCAAGTAGCCCATGGACACACTCCAACAGCACCAGAGCACCACCTACACATCATGCCAACTCAACACTGACATCAGGATACTCACATTCAGCTAAAGAAGTTGGTGATGAGCTGTGTGCGGACATCACCCTCATCATCATCATCATCATCGTCACTGGCATCGTGGTCCAGGCCAGGATCCTCCACAGGTGGCGGATGTTGGTCATTGTCATCCTGGATGAGAGGCAACTCCTTCCGCACTGCCAGGTTGTGGAGCATGCAGCAGACGATGATAATCTTGCACACTTTCGCAGGGGCATATGGGAGGGACCCTCCGGTCTTGTCGAGGCAGCGGAAGCGGCTCTTCAGGAGACCAAATGTCCGCTCAATCACTCTCCTGGTCCGACCATGTGCCTCATTGTAGCGCATCTGGGCTGGTGTCACAGGGTTCCTGAGGGGTGTCAGCAACCACGGCATGTTGGGGTATCCCGAGTCACCTACGGACAGACAAGTGCACATTAGCTGACTTGGAAAAGTGGGCGGAATACTACAGATCAGATCACACACAATGGCACAAAGTCAGTACACACCGACAAGCCAGGCACGCTGGTTCTGCATCTGTGCCATCATCCTGGGGATGCGACTACTCCTCATCACAAAGGCATCGTGTGCTGAACCAGGGAAACGGGCACACACATGTGTGATGGTCATGTCTGCAAGACACACCACCAGTGCATTGACCGAGTGGTAGTGCTTGTGGTTACGGTAGGCCTGCTCCTGGGCCTGTGGTGGTACCAAAGCCACATGTGTCCCATCAATGGAGACAATGACATGCGGCATCCTCCCCAGGGCATAAAAGTCACTCTTCACGTCAGTGAGTCGTCGCAGTCTAGGGAAATAGATGTACCGGTTCAGGAATAGCAACATTGCCGCCAAAACATCGCGGAGCACACGGCTCAACATGGTCTGTGACATCCCACCAGCAGTCGCCACAGTATGTTGGAAGGTACCGGTGGCAAAGAAGTGTAGGGCTGCCATCACCTTCACCTTGGGGGTCAGCGCTGTAGGATACGGCCGGCCAGGCTGCAAATGTGGGGACAACTGCACTGCCAAATTCTCAATCAGCTGCCTGGTGAAGCGGTACCGTCGGATGCTGTCCCGTTCCACCATCGTTGCCAGGTCTGGGAATGGTCGATGGACAGCAGGAGCTCCTGCAGTGCAGAGGAGAAGTAAGCAAGATTGTCAGTCACCCCACATATGCGGCATTGAACACACTCAATATCCCAACATACATCATTATGAGGCACAACTACATGAAGTGTGCAGTTCCGTAAGGACATGTATGGTACATACATGGCCAACATCTGTCAACACGGTCCAACACGTGGCATCAATTAGTCCCAGGTTGGCCCATTGGATATCATGAGGCCGTGTCACAGTTCCCATCTCCTGCTGCCATGTCACAATCACCCCCCACAGTGACATGTGAGGACAGATGTGCCCCAGGCACCACAGCTCAACGACAGGTACATTCCCAGGGACCCTGTATTGCCACATGGACACTGGCATTACATGGAGTATCATGTAAACACCACAGCAAAACAACCATGACCCCCACAGGTAGTGGTCCCACTTGCCACGGCAGGACAGACATGGACGTCTGTGACACACACACGCACAACATCAAAGTCCATGCACACACAACGTGGATGTGGAGACTGTCTCCCATTGTGCACATGAAATCAGAGACATCGTAAACACTACATGCACAAAGACTGTGGAGGACCATCACTATTGTGCCACTGGGACACCCTGGCTCAAACATACCGTCCCACATGGGACTCAGGGGTATGTGACATGACATACACATACACCACCGTGAAATGTGACCATGGCACATGCACAGATATGAACAGTTGCACATCACAGTGGTCATGTACACGTAACACCCAGGATCCTGTCCCCATGAACAGGTGCACAACCTGGGGGTGGCTGCCCACAGGTGACACCCACAGGACAACATGTACACCAACATACACACAATAGGAAATGCAGCATTACATGCCTTATGATAAAGTTTGGACAGGCTGTCGTGATGTAGGTGTGCCCTCACTCCCTGGGAGCTATCTGTGGCTGGCATATGTCCATCTGAGACAGGCATGCTGACATATGCCAGTCACATGTACAGTGATGCGTTGAACAGCAATGGACCGATCGGTGCCCCCGCCCGGCCCATTGCATTCAATGTGTGCGGGTACGCGTTGTACCCCTGTACGCGTTGAACTGCAATGGACCGATCGGTGCCCCGGCCGGCCCATTGCATTCAATGTGTGCGGGTACGCGTTGTACTCCTGTACGTGTTGAACTGCAATGGACCCATCGGTGCCCCGGCCGGCCCATTGCATTCAATGTGTGCGGGTACGCGTTGTACTCCTGTACGCGTTGAACTGCAATGGACCGATCGGTGCCCCCGGCCGGCCCATTGCATTCAATGTGTGCGGGTACGCGTTGTACCCCTGTACGTGTTGAACTGCAATGGACCGATCGGTGCCCCGGCCGGCCCATTGCATTCAATGTGCGGGTACGCGTTGTACCCCTGTACGCGTTGAACTGCAATGGACCGATCGGTGCCCCGGCCGCCCATTGCATTCAATGTGTGCGGGTACGCGTTGTACCCCTGTACGCGTTGAACTGCAATGGACCGATCGGTGCCCCGGCCGCCCATTGCATTCAATGTGCGCGGGTACGCCGTTGTACCTCTGTACGCGTTGAACTGCAATGGACCGATCGGTGCCCTCGGCCGCCCATTGCATTCAATGTGTGCGGATGCAGCGTTGTACCCCTGTACGCGTTGAACTGCAATGGACCGATCGGTGCCTCCGGCCGGCCCATTGCATTCAATGTGTGCGTGGCACGCGTTGTACCCCTGTACGCGTTGAACTGCAATGGACCGATCGGTGCCCCGGCCGGCCCATTGCATTCAATGTGTGTGGGTACGCGTTGTACCCCTGTACGCGTTGTACTGCAATGGACCGATCGGTGCCCCGGCCGGCCCATTGCATTCAATGTGTGCGGGTACGCGTTGTACCCCTGTACGCGTTGAACTGCAATGGACCGATCGGTGCCCCCGGCCGGCCCATTGCATTCAATGTGCGCGGGTACGCGTTAGTACCCCTGTACGCGTTGTACCGCAATGGACCGATCGGTGCGCACTCCATTGACAATGGGCTTGCCTGGCAACGGACGCGTTTCGAATTTCGAACGAGTCGGTTGCTGTAAATTCAGTTGGTCACCCACAACAATGTTGCAAAATCATGTATGTCATGAAGTTGAAGATTTGAAGGATGCTGTGGGCATGTTTTGGTGCTGCTATTCCATGGATTGGCCAGATTCAGAAGATGCAAACGACTTGGACCTATCACTTTGGACACAAGGGACAGTATCTGCCTCTCCAGCACATATATATTGCTGGCTGTTCCCCTGAGAGCTCACTTGCCTGCACTACATGCTCCAGGACGACATCTGCCACTGCACTGCTGCTGTCTCTGCCCCTCTGGACCCTGCAATGGCACGTACTGTGGAGAGAGCCCCAGCCTTCAGCCTTGAGGAGAACCAGGCCCTGCTGGACAGCCTACTTCCACAGTACAGCAAGCTGTATGGGACACCAGGGGAGCAGGTGAGTGTTCTGTGCACTGCCTTTCTGAATGTGCATATTGTCTGACTAGCAAGGCTGAAAGTCTGCACACCACTGGCTAGCAGGCTCACTGAGTAGTTGTCACCCCCATAGTGTGTAGTGACATGCACTGGACAGGTATGGTGCAGTGACAGTGCATTTGAACAAGGTTTTACTTCCCATGCAATGATACCATGTAGTGACGTCTGGCAAACTGTCCATGGGCAGCTTTGCACTGCCTGTGTACATCATGTGCCCCTGTGATTGAGACATGTATATACAACTGTGTCATGCACGGATATGTTGCATGTGTAGTAATGGCCTTTTCACTTTGTCATCCTGACAGGTTAATGCCCATCGGAAGCAGGAGATCTGGAAGGACATCGTTCGCTGCCCGTCCTGCGGGAGGCGACAGCTTCAGCTGGACCCGTGCAACTGCCATCCGAGGTCGCAGGCCCCGGGGTCCTGCCACCTCTTCTGGCAGTTGCGGATCCGGCGCTTGTAGACCCCCACTGACCGGACAGCCCGGCATGGACCCTGACCCCCCACATGCTCCAGATCCTGGCTGTGGTGTTTCCAGACCTGGATGGGCAGCTGAAGGCCAGACAGCAGCAAGGAGGGGGTGAGTCAAAGACTGCACTGTGAACTCTGTATTACATGCTTTGTGTCCTCCTCTGGCCTGGTTCAACTGCCACAGTGCAGCAGTCATGTTGTCCAGGAGCCATGTCCCTCTATTGTGCACTGCCCACTGCTCATCTGATACCCAGGTGTGGCCCTTACATTCAGGGAATTGTGTCACTTGGGACTGTGTCCTTGCAGTTTGCTTCACTAAAGGTGGGGGACAGCATCTGTTTCCCTAACTCTGTTGTGGGCATCATGGGTGGGTCCATTGTTCATACTACGCCTGTGTTCGGACATGTAATCTGCGTGTTGCTTTGATATGCGGTCCACTTGCTGAGCTGAGCCACCACATGTGCCTGGGGTATGTGGCACACGCCCATGCAGCGGGTGGGAACAATGTTTGGGCCCCAGGAGTGTGCAGATTACGTGTGTCACACATACATAGCCAGCTATCCACTGCCCAGGGCTCATCCCTCATTCATGTGGGGCAGGACAGTCATGCCTACTCCAGGCCATGCAATGCACTCTGTACTCCCACTCCCGTGTATCAGCTGACACATTGTGCACAGTGATTTGACCCCTCAGGTGTCTGCCTCTGTGTCAGTGTGCTGTGGATTAGTTGCCAGGACTGCTGGGGTGTTTCTTGGTAGGGGCTCAGCATGCCCCTGGAGATGTGACCATAGGAGACGATACTTGTGTGTCACATAGGTGTTTGATCAGCTGCCCGTGCAGACTGGGGTATGCGAATGTGAAGTTCAGGCAGCTGTTCCCCATTCACAGCAGATTGTGAGGGGCTCAGGTTCAGAGGGTAGTGTCACAGGTCTCCCATATGTCCAATAGGTATGACCTGGACAGATAAGGGTTAAGATGATGTGTTGTGTGGGGGATGCACATGTGCACTTGTGCAGCTCCAGGACTTGCATTCCCCATGACCTACTATTGTGACACAGTGCATAGTGTTGTTGTCTGGCTGCCAAGTCATACATCACTGAGACAGTGATGTATGACTTAGCAGTCATGCCTCCGCCATGGCATGTGTCTACTTATTGGTGATCCTGCAGGGGAGTGACATGTGCTACATGCACACCATTGTGGCGATGGCTATCAGGACATGGGTGCATCATGGTGTCTGTCGCTGGTATGCATCACATGCATTTCCTATTTGACTCTGGGCATCCCTTTCATCCGGAAACCTGTACTGACTCAGTGGCAAGAGCTGTGATGTGTGCATGTCCACATGCCACACCGTGTCCTCTGCACTGTCCAACTACTGTGTACTTGGTGCATGTGTCCACACTGGGGTGTTGCCATCCAACAGACACCAGACAGATGGGTGCAAGGCCATGTGGGATGTGAGTGCCATGGTTGGCATCAGACTGACAATTGGCTTCTCCTGTTCAGTTAGGGCACTTTTAGCAATGTACAACTAATGATGCCAGGGCTTGCACTGTAATGTGCTGTGCTCACAGTGGTGTGTGCGTTTGGTGCAGGTGACTGATGTCTGTCTGTTTCCCCATTGTTTGCAGATACATCCACGGCCACGGAAGGGGACAGCTCCACGGACCAGGAGGAGCCGGAGAGCCAGACTGGGTCAGCAGCCGAGGAGTGGTCGGAGGGACCCAGTGGCACGGAGGGCGAGGGGAGCCACATCGAGGAGTCCTCAGCACCATCCACCTCAGCTGAGGACCAGAGCAACTCGGAGGATGACTCCCTTATGGAGGCGGGTGTCAGCAGCCACCACACCCCAGCTAGTGTTGCTGTCCCCACCACCACCAGCACCACCACCGCCCTCCCATCGACTCCCATTCCCCAGGTCCGTGGAGGCTCCCATGTTCGGGAGCGTGTCTCCTTTGGGCCAGGCACCGCACCCCCTGCCCCTGTGTCCCCTGCTGCCCTGAGTGAGGAGTCTGTGTACCTCCTTCGCCAGCTCCATGTAGGGCAGACAGCCATGCTGAGTGTCCTCCATGCGCACACCGCTCTGTTGACTCAGCTGGTGTCGTTCATGGAGGGCATCTCATCGGGCATGTCTGACCTACAGAGGGGCAATAGGTCCATGGACTCCTCCCTGACGGCAGCAGTGTCCCTCCTCAGACAGTCCCTCACCCCTCCTGCCTCTGCTCCATCCACACTCCCCAGCACCTTACCCGTCCCAAGCACACACACACCGGCACAGGCACACACCAGCACACACACATCCAGCACACAGACACACACGCCACAAACAAAACGCACACACACGCACAGTCAGGGGACTGAAACCAGACTCACAGGGGATGGGGCCCTGGTACACACACACGCATCCATGAGCACTGCGCAGTCCTCAGTTGCCTCTCCATCCAAAACACCCTCCCTTGCCTCACCTGCAACCCCAAAGGCCCAGCGCCTCTTCCTCAGTGACCTCGGCCTCTTCCCCTCTGATCCAGCTGCTCCAGCATCCAGGGGAAGAGGAAGCCCCCCACACGGAGCAAAGTGCCCCTCGCCCCCGGACACCCTCCCCAGGCGCAGACAGACTGAGGCCCCCACCCGCAAGTCCCCCGGAGTGGTAAGAGCAAGACCCCGCCGCCACCCTGCAGCTCAGGCACCAGGTCTCCTTCCTCCATCCCTCAGGCCCCCACTCCACAGGTGCCCCCACCACACCCTGCCCAGGTTCCCCCACCCACAGATATACCATCCCCAAGAGGATCCGGCCTTCTCCCCCTGCCACTTGCTCTCCCGGCACCACACCCCCGCTGCGCTTGTCTGTGCCACTGATGTGGTGAGGGTGTCCTCCCCCTCTGTCCAGCCCACCTTGCCTGTTCTCCATTCTCCTCCCCTGGTGGTAGGCACTGCAGTGGAGTCCACTACCACCCTGTCTGACTTGGGCACTGCAGTGGCGGACCTGTCCACTCCATCTGCAGGGTCCACTGCAGTCGTGCCGGCACCCACACCATCTGAGTCATGCCCCCAGTTGTGCCGGCACACACCATGTCAGACACCTCCACTGCAGTTGTCAGTGGCTCTCCAGCACCCACCACCCCTTCCCTGCTTCCTCCTGGTGAGCCCTGATCCTGTCCCTGCGGTGCCTGGCCTACCCCCGGTTGCCCCTCCTAGTGGATTGTCCCTGGTTTTGTGCAGGCATGCGTAGGGTGACATCAGCCACTGTCACCCTGTTTGGACTTTAACAATGGACTGGCCATTGGCCTTTGTGTTTTTTCTGGACTTTGTTTTCATTCCACACATATGCTGAATAAAGCAACTTTCTGTTCTCTAGTGCTTATGCTTCTGATGTACATGTTGTTGATGATGCTAACCATGCCCTTGCTGCTGTGATGGTGATATTTGGTCTCATGATAATGAAGTGTTACTGTGCAGGAACCCATGTGGTCCAGGGGGAATGTGTCCTATCCTGTGGTGTATCCATGTCATCCATAGCAGCATCTGAGGGTGTCATGTGTTCAGTATTTGGCAATGGGATTTCCTACTTAGATTAGCTATTTCACATCTGTGGCTTCCACCCCTGCACATCTGTTGTGCCTGCCATTGTTCAATTCGTCTACTTCCCTGACCGTGTGGCCATCTCCACTGGACATGCAGGTTTGGGCATCAATGGGGAAGGACTCATCTGTGTTGTCAGTGCAACATTGCTATACAAGTGTGTTGGATCTGTGCTGATGATTCCGTTGGCACTTCCATGACCAGGCTGATGTGACGGGAGCCCTCATTTGGTGCTAATTGTTGATTGTGTGACCAAGTGCTCAGCTGACATGATGGGGCCCTACTGAGGCAACATATGGCACAGCTTTCCTCACACAGGAGTGGAGTCCCTCATGGCAGTGTGTACTCCTGTGACATTGCCTGCGCCCAAGGTGTGTGTTGTATGAGCATGTCTGTGTGTTCACTTCCGTTTAGCTGTGCATGCTGTGATCCCTAGTGTTGTACCTGTTTGTGATGCTTGCTGAGTTGACCTATGTTCCCCCAAAGTCTTCTCCCTGGGTTCTCTGTGATGTGGGTGCATGGCACATTACTGGTCATCAGGGTGTCACCCATAGGTGTGTTTGCTGTCAGGGCTGAGTTTGTGTGCAGACGCAGATGGGTCACAGTCAGGTTTCCCCTTGGCACTTGTTGTTTGCCCCTGTCATGTGATTTCCAGTTTGTGTTATCTTTCAGTGATTGTGACACGTTGTGTGTGTGACTGCTGGCACTCCTCAGGGTCCGGGCTGCATTGTTGGTTGTTGTCTATGTGTGTTCTTTGTGGGTGACCTTGGCTTCTTCATTGGTGTGTGACTGTGGCTGGGATCCCATTGGTTGGTGTGGTATTGCCGTCATGTCCATGTACAACGTAGTGTGCAGTGTGTCAGACATTCAGGAGTCTTGTTGAGTGGCCATGTGTGATGTGTTTCTGCACCTTGGTTCCCACCCACCACCCTGGAATAGTCATGGGTGCATGTGCAATGTCACCAGTGCATGTGTACTTCACTGCTGCACATTGTTGGAGGTCGAGGGGTGTGGTGTTGAGTGTGTGCAGATGAGAGTTGTTGCCCGGCTAGGCCCCTGCCTCCATGTTGGCCTTGGCTTACTGGCCATGCTGATTGATTTGTGCTTGTGTAGGTGTGATGGTAGTTAGTTGCTCAGGACACATGACTGTGGTTCACAGTGTGAACGACATTTAGCTTTGTCATCACAGTGGGATTGTAATGCAGCCCAGGGTCACCACATTGTGGGGGCCCTGGGGGTGGTGCTGTGGTGTGTCTGTGTCTTGCTGTGTCAGTTGCTGTCCCTACGTGCCTGTGTGACATGTGTGATTTGTGCTCCCTCTCATCTGACAATGCCTGCTTGCCCACATAGGGGATTTGGATCCATGAGTTACCTTTGTGTGGCACTGTATGCACATCTGTATGATTGGTATTCAGGTCTCTTCATGTGTTGTGTGGTTGCCTGGGGACACTGGCACCCCCTCACCTGTTGTGTATGATGTGCAGTGTGGGTCTGCCTGTTTGTGTTTGTGCATCTGCACCACTGCATTGGCATATCTTGGGTGTGCCATTGGCTGTATGTAGTTTGGTGGGTTTCCCCTGCTGTCCCTGGGACTCCTAGGTCATCGGTCAGCACAATGATCATGGTTTGTGTGTCCCATTGCTGCCATGGTATGGTATCTGTTCACCTCACATCTGCAGTCTCCACAGGGTATCTGCATTTGTGTGCCCATTGGTGCAAATATGTGGGTCTGCATTCTGATGGTCACTTCTGTCATTGTGTCATTGATGAATGTTGACGGTGTCAGCCCCCATGGGTGTTGTTTGTCTGCACATGGCCAAAGGTATGTCTTATTTGCACTGTAGTATTTGGCTCCCCCAATTTATGTTGCAATGGGACACATACACTACTTTGCCACTGATGTGTTTTTTGTTCTGTGACCAGGAATCATCCATGCAGTTTGGCAGTTGCACCTCTTTCTTTGTCAACACTTACCTTTTGGTCACTGTGATGATGGGGGTTTGGACCCCATTGCCACAATGTTCAAAATGTGCTTCAGCTATGGACCCCACACTTACATTTTGGTCACTGTGATGATGGGGGTTGGACCCCATTGCCACAATGTTCAAAATGTGCTTCAGCTATGGACCCCACACTTACATTTTGGTCACTGTGATGATGGGGGTTTGGACCCCATTGCCACAATGTTCAAAATGTGCTTCAGCTATGGACCCCACACTTACATTTTGGTCACTGTGATGATGGGGGTTTGGACCCCATTGCCACAATGTTCAAAATGTGCTTCAGCTATGGACCCCACACTTACATTTTGGTCACTGTGATGATGGGGGTTTGGACCCCATTGCCACAATGTTCAAAATGTGCTTCAGCTATGGACCCCACACTTACATTTTGGTCACTGTGATGATGGGGGTTTGGACCCCATTGCCACAATGGTCATGGCCTGCTTGCATTGTGGGTGCCACACACATATATGTGTGGCACATGTGCTAGGGGGTCACATTGTATGTTCAAAGTCATGTTCGGTGTTGTAGGCATTTGACACAGTCTACACACGCTTGTCATGGTGTTGGGGGATGTCTTTTTCTTGCATTCCCTAGGTTGTGGTGTGCTGGTTGTGTCATGCATTGTCCATCCTATGAGTGGGGGTGGTAGTAGTGGTAGGCATCCAGTCCCCCTGGGTGAGGGTGGTAGTAGTGGTAGGCATCCAGCCCCCCCTGGGTGAGGGTGGTAGTAGTGGTAGGCATCCAGCCCCCCCTGGGTGTGGATGGTAGTGGTGGTAGGCATCCAGCCCCCCCTGGGTGTGGGTGGTAGTAGTGGTAGGCATCCAGCCCCCCCTGGCTAAGGGTGGTGGTAGGCATCCAGCCCGCCCTGGGTGAGGGTGGTAGTAGTGGTAGGCATCCAGCCCCCTGGGTGAGGGTGGTAGTAGTGGTAGGCATCCAACCCCCTGGGTGAGGGTGGTAGTAGTGGTAGGCATCCAGCCCCCTGGGTGTGGGTGGTAGTAGTGGTAGGCATCCAGCCCCCTGGCTAAGGGTGGTAGTAGTGGTAGGCATCCAGCCCCCCTGGGTGTGGGTGGTAGTAGTGGTAGGCATCCAGCCCCCCTGGCTAAGGGTGGTGGTAGGCATCCAGCCCCCCTGGGTGAGGGTGGTAGTAGTGGTAGGCATCCAGCCCCCCTGGCTCAGGGTGGTAGTAGTGGTAGGCATCCAGCCCCCTGGGTGAGGGTGGTAGTAGTGGTGGGCATCCAGCCCCCCTGGGTGTGGGTGGTAGTAGTGGTAGGCATCCAGCCCCCCGGCTAAGGGTGGTAGTAGTGGTAGGCATCCAGCCCCCTGGCTAAGGGTGGTAGTAGTGGTAGGCATCCAGCCCCCTGGCTAAGGGTGGTGGTAGGCATCCAGCCCCCTGGGTGAGGGTGGTAGTAGTGGTAGGCATCCAGCCCCCTGGGTGAGGGTGGTAGTAGTGGTAGGCATCCAGCCCCCCTGGGTGAGGGTGGTAGTAGTGGTAGGCATCCAGCCCCCCTGGCTCAGGGTGGTAGTAGTGGTAGGCATCCAGCCCCCCTGGCTAAGGGTGGTGGTAGGCATCCAGCCCCCCTGGCTCAGGGTGGTAGTAGTGGTGGGCATCCAGCCCCCTGGGTGTGGGTGGTAGTAGTGGTAGGCATCCAGCCCCCCTGGGTGAGGGTGGTAATAGTGGTAGGCATCCAGCCCCCCCTGGGTGTGGGTGGTAGTAGTGGTAGGCATCTGGCACCCCCTGGCTAAGGGTGGTGGTAGGCATCCAGTCCCCCCTGGGTGAGGGTGGTAGTAGTGGTAGGCATCTGGCACCCCCATGGCTAAGGGTGGTAGTGGTGGTGGGCATCTGGCACCACCCTGGCTAAGGGTGGTAGTAGTGGTAGGCATCCAGCCCCCCCTGGGTGAGGGTGGTAGTAGTGGTAGGCATCCTGCCCCCTGGGTAGGGGTGGTGGTGCGCATTCAGGCCCCTGTGTGCATATGTGGCATTGGTGATGGGCATCCCGCCCCTATGGTGCTGCTGTTGCTGGTGTAAGTATATTCTGCATCCCTCTGTGTGTGTGTGATGTGTCGTGTACGTGTTGTATGTGTTTTGTGGTTGGTGTCTGACTTACCTTCTGCGCCGTACGCGTCCGTGCCTGTTCCGGTAGTAAATGTAGAATATTGGTATGATCGGGACAAAGGGATTCATGGTTGGTTCGTGTCGTTCGTCATTCTCGTTGCTTCGCGTCGTCCTCGTCGCTTCGCGTCGTCCTCGTCGCTGGCCTGTTCGTCTCGTAGCCGTGGATCGTGTTGTGGCGCGAATCGGAGCTTATGTGCGCCTCTCCCGGATGCTTTGACGTGCCGTGCGTAGCGACGGGTTCGGCACGTACGGGAAGCGCATCGTACTTGTTCGGCCGGACGGAGCTGCATTTTCCCTTCCGTGCGACTCGATTCGGCGTTTCCGGATTCGCCTCGGTCGGGGAACAGGACCTGGTTTGGGTGAGTACGGCTCGGCCGGATTCTGTGCTGTTGTGTGCATCGTACTTACTCGTTCGGTGTGCTGTACGGATCGGTCGGAAACAGGCTTTCGCATGGCTTTTTCCCGACCGAATGGTATTGGGTGCGCCTCCGACCGGGATCGG
>CAWUFW010029289.1:0-19379 GCA_963921515.1 Calotriton arnoldi | reverse complement strand
GTATTGCCGTTCAGTTACGTATTTGCCTCGGGTGCTTTGAAGTCCTGCACTGGGGGCACATTTGGTGTCCCTGTGCATACCCCAGTTCAAACCGGATCAGGGGCTTCCAGCCCCGCTTTGGCGTGAACTGGACAAAGGGAAAGGGGTGTAGCCACCCCTCTGCCCTGACCCACCCATAGGTGGGACCACAGAGTAAGTCCAACCCCTAAACTTAATATAAGTATGGGACCCCAGTCCTTAGGACTTTAGATTATCCCTGGACGAAACTCTGACACAGAATCCTGGACCTTCGACGCTCTACTTAAAGATTAGAGGACAGAAGAATCTCCCTTGGGGTCAAGGAGTGACTCCCCTGCTTGGCAGGCACCAAAGAAGCAATTGTCCGGTCTGCATCGCTGAAGCTCCCGCCGGACGCCGAAGTCTTTGCATCACCAGAGGTGGATTTCCAGACTTCACCGAGGCTGCCCTGAGTCCCCAGCAAAGCTGAGGCCCATAGCTGTCGTGGGTAATGTGGAACCGTGACCCCTGGACACCGCACGCATTTGCAAGTGCATCCTCTTCTGGGTCTCCCACGAAGTCGTGCTTTGGGCTCCGAGTAGCCCCAGCCTCCAGCACCAACTGCACCAAAGATCACTGGCCTCCACTCCACGAGTGTCCTGTGAGCCAGCTCCACGTGCACCGTCTCAAGGCTCCTTTGCAGTCGCTAGCCCGTTGACTAGTAGCCCTTCACGAAGGCCAATCTTTTTCTACTTGGGCTCACTGATTGCTCCAGACTTGCCCTCACTTACCCTTGCTGGGTGAGTTCCTCAGACCTTGCTGGTCTGCACAATCATCAATCTTCATCTTCATCAAGACTTGCCGTTGCCAAGGCTTGTTGGGTCCAATCCGGTCGCTGACATCTCAGAACTCGACAGACATTGTGTACCAGCCTGAATCCTGCTCCTGGTCGCCGACAACGCCTCCTGGACCTCGTGGCTGAAGAGTCAAGACGACCATCAACCTACCTGAAGCACTCGACATCGGTGGGCATCTGCTCATCGCCTTCCTGGTCACTGGCTAGTGACCCAGACTCTGTCCCCTCTGCTTTCAGGTTCTTCAGATCTCCGATCCACCCTTGGATCCACCCGGACACTTTTCACTTGGTTGCCAGCAGCACTTTGCAGCAGATCGCCATTCAAATCGACGACGAAACCCGACCCCGAAAGGCACCTATGCACCCGGCTTCCCTGGGTGAGGTAACAAGAGTACTCCGGTGCTCCCGTGGGTAGAGACTCTAGAACGACCTAGTTCTCAAAGGGGTTGCTCCAAGTCCTTCTTTAAGTGTCCCTTTTCTTTAAATTCCAAACCGCGACTTTCTCCATAGAAGTTAACGGCGATTCGCGGCTGTGTTACTACACTGCACGCGTCCCCGTGGGTCCCCTGTGTCACTACCTTGGGTGGTTCCTTGTGGTCCAAGCACTTCTAGAGGCTCTAGGCCTAGTGTCTAGCTCAGTCGTGGTTCTTATACCACTTTATTGGTATATGGTTTGGTACGCCCCTAGGGCTCAAACGTGTATTTGTGCTATTACTGTAGATAACTAACTTATAATTTATGTACTTCGAACTCTAGCCTCATAAAGAGACTAGAGGGGTGTGTTTAGCAATAAATAGATATATTTTGAATATATACCTGGTGTGGTCCTCTTTCATTTGGTCACTCAAGAGATTATAGACTGGTAAAACAAGCTGCTTTACATTCCTTCAAGACTTAGCCTGAAGGCTGCTCTCCATAGCTACCACTAGGATAGCTTTCAATAAAGGTTGTCTTTAACCTATCTCCAATAAGGGGTTGTTTGGACTGGTGCAAGGGGCCCACTATAATTAGTGGACAGCATATGCCAGGCCAACTTCTCACATTCTGTACCTCTTTTGCTTCTTTCAGCACTTCTCTTGCCTATTTCTACACATCTCTTGTGAGAAGTTGGCCTGGCATATGCTGTCCACTAATTATAGTCTGGAAATCCACCTCTGGTGATGCAAAGACTTCGGCGTCCGACGGGAGCTTCAGCGATGCAGACCGGACAATTGCTTCTTTGGTGCCTACCAAGCAGGGGAGTCACTCCTTGACCCCAAGGGAGATTCTTCAGTCCTCTAATCTTAAAGTAGAGCGTCGAAGGTCCAGGATTCTGTGTCAGAGTTTCGTCCAGGTAAATCTAAAGTCCTAAGGACTGGGGTCCCATACTTATACTAAGATAGGGGGTTGGACATACTCTGTGGACCCACCTATGTGAGGGTCAGGGCAGAGGGGTGGTTACACCCCTTTCCCTTTGTCCAGTTTCGCGCCAGAGCAGGGGCTGGAAGCCCCTGAGCCGGTTTGAACTGGGGTATGCACAGGGACACCAAATGTGCCCCCAGTGCAGGACTTCAAAGCACCAGAGAGTGCTCCCGCCCAGCCCCAATACACACTATCCTGTCTGGGGAGGTGGTCACACCTCCCTGGGACAGGAAACCTATTGTCCAGTCCTCCCCTGCTGGAGTTTCGGTCAGCAGCAGGAGGCCAGACTCGTGTCTGTGGCAGCGGCATCCATTTTGTGATGCCAGGGCTCTGGAAAGTCAGTACCGGGTATACCGGTGTGTACATGTCTCTCCCTCTAGAAGGGTGGAATGCTACCCCCGCCGCCAGAACTGGCAGGGGGGTAGTATTCCAAGATGTTTGACACCAAACACGACATGTTTCCGTGCAGCCATCCCAAAGTTAGCATTTAACGCGAGGTTATAATGCGCTTAAGAGTATATGGTCGGGCTAGACTACAAACAGCATCAGAGAAGGGTCTCTGAACGCTGCAGAGGGGCCCAGCTCATGCAGGGGCACCCTCTCACATAGGAACCACGCACTCTGCCTCCAGGATTGATAAGGCCTGCCATAGTAGTGACTTATAGGTTTATATGTGTGTATGTATGTAGTGATATAGGTAGCCTATATCACAGTAAGGGGTGCATGCACCACCTTACCCAGGCTGCAGTAGCAGACCTGTGGTGTCCTTTTGGCTGGCCTTCCAGGGGTGGCACAATACATGCTTCAGCCCCTGGCAGGCCTCTGAGGTACCTATGCCCTGGGTACATAGTATACCATATACTAGGGACTTATAAGGGCACTCCAGATTCCAATCAGAGATGTGCCTAAGGCACATGGAAACCATTTTATAGAGGAAGCAGATAGACTGGGGCCCTGAATGGCAGGATCCCAGTCCAACTAAGTCATAAACCAGCAAAACTCCAGGTAAAAAATTGGGGGCAACCATATAGTCAGATTCCACCTTCCTACATCTCTTGCCTCTGTCAGCACATCTGTTGCTTCTTTCTGCACTTCTGTTGCCTCTTTCTGCACCCCCTTGCCTCTTTCTGCACCTCTGCTGATTCTTTCCGCACTTCTATTGCTTATTTCTGTATCTCTCTTGCCTCTTTCTGCATCTCTCTTGCCTCTTTCTGCACCCTCTTGCCTCTTTCTGCACCTCTCTTGCTTCTTTCTGCACCTTTCTTTCTTTTTCCTAAACCTGTCTTGTCTCTTTCTAAACCTTTGTTGCCTCTTTCTGCAGTTCTCTTGCCTCTTTCCACACCGTCTTTCCTCCTTCTGTACCTCTTCTACTTCTTTCTGCACTTCTCTTGCCTATTTCTGCACATCTCTTGCCTCTTTCAGCACATCTGTTGCCTCTTTCTGCAACTCTCTTGCCTCTTTTTGAACCCCTGTTCCCTCTTTCTGCACCTTTCCTGCCTGTTTCTGTACCGCTCTTGCCTCTTTCTGTACCTCTGTTGCTTCTTTCTGCACTTCTCTTGTCTCTTTCTGTACCCTTCGCACCTCTTTCAGCACCTCTGTTGCTTCTTTCTGCACTTCTCTTTCTGCACATTCCTTGCCTCTTTCTGTACCTCTCTTGCCGCTTTTTGCACCTCTCCTACCTCTTTCTGCACCCCTCTTGCCTCTTTTTGCACCTCTTTTGGTTCCTCCTGCACTGCTCTTGCTTCTTTCTGCAACTCTGTTGCAAATTTCTGTATCCCTCTTGCCTCTTTCTGTACCCCTCTTCCCTGTTTTTGCACCTCTCTTGACTCTGTCTGCACACCTGTTCCCTCTTTCTGCACCCCTTTTGCCTGTTTCTTCAACTCTCTTGCCTCTTTCTGCAGTTCTCTTGCCTCCTTCTGTACCTCACTTGCCTCTTTCTGCACTTCTCTTGCTTCTTTCTGCACCCTTCTTCCCTTTTTCTGCACATCTCTTACCTCTTTCTGCACCTATTTTGCTTATTTCTGCATATCTTTTGGTTCTTTCTGCACTGCTCTTGCCTCTTTCAGTACCTCTCTTGCCTCTTTCTGCACCTCTGTTGGTTCTTATTGCACTGCTCTTGCTTCTTTCTGCACCTCTGTTGCAAATGTCTGCATCCCTATTGCCTCTTTCTTTACCCCTCTTCCTTCTTTCTGCACTTCTCTTGCCTCTGTCTGCACACCTGTTCCCTCTTTCTGCACCCTTTTTGCCTATTTCTGCAACTCTCTTGCCTCTTTCTGCAGTTTGCTTGCTTCCTTCTGCACCTCACTTGCCTCTTTCTGCACTTCTCTTGCTTCTTTCTGCACCCGTCTTCCCTTTTTCTGCACATCTCTTGCCTCTTTCTGTCCCTCTTTTGCCTCTTTCTGCACATCTCTTGGTTCTTTCTGCACTGCTTTTGCCTCTTTCTGCACCCCTCTTGCCTCTTTCTGCACCTCTTTTGCTTCTTTCTGCACTTCTCTCTCCTCTTTCTGCACCCCTCTTGCCTCTTTCTGCACCTCTGTTGGTTCTTTCTGCACTGCTCTTGCTTCTTTCTCCACCTCTCTTGTACATTTCTGCAACCTCTTCCCTCTTTCTGCACTTCTCTTGCGTGTGTCTCCACCCCTGTCTCCTCTTTCTGCACCTCTCTTGCTTCTTTCTGCACCCCTCTAGCCTCTTTCTGCACCCTTCTTGCCTCTCTGTGCATCTCTCTTGCCTCTTTCTGCACCTCTCTTGCCTCTTTCAGCACCCTCTTGCCCTCTTTCTGCATCTCTCTTGCTTCTTTCTGCACCCTTCTTCCCTTTTCCTGCACCTGTCTTGTCTCTTTCTGTACCTTTTTTGCCTCTTTATGCAGTTCTCTTGCCTCTTCCCGCACCGTCTTCCCTCCTTCTGTACCTCTTCTGCTTCTTTCTGCACTTCTCTTGCCTCTTTCTGCACCCCTCTTGCCTCTTTCTGCACCTCTGTTGCTTCTTTCTTCACTTCTCTTGCTTCTTTCTGCATCTCTCTTGCCTCTTTCTGCATCTCTCTTGCCTCTTTCTGCACCCTCCTGCCTCTTTCTGCACCTCTCTTGCTTCTTTCTGCACCCTTCTTTCCTTTTCCTGCACCTGTCTTGTCTCTATCTGCACCTTTGTTGCCTCTTTCTGCAGTTCTCTTGCCTCTTTCCACACCGTCTTCCCTCCTTCTGTACCTCTTCTGCTTCTTTATCCACTTCTCTTGCCTATTTCTGCACATCTCTTGCCTCTTTCAGCACATCTGTTGCTTCTTTCTGCACTTCTGTTGCCTCTTTCTGCACCCCTCTTGCCTCTTTCTGCACCTCTGTTGCTTCTTTCTGCACTTCTCTTGCCTCTTTCTACACCTCTCTTCCCTCTTTATGTACACCTCTTGCCTCTTTGTGCACCCCTGTTCCTACTTTCTGCACTTCTCTTGCCTCTTTATGCACCCCTCTTGCATCTATCTGCACTTCTGTTGGTACTTTTGCACTGCTCTTGCTTCTTTCTGCACCTCTGTTGCAATGTTTTGCACCCCTCTTGCCTCTGTCTGCACCCCTCTTCCCTCTTTCTTGCCTCTTTCTGTAGTTCTCTTGCCTCCTTCTGCACCTCTGTTGCTTTTTTCTGCACATGTCATGAGTGATGTAATATGTGACGTCATCAGCAGTGCATTGCGGGGGCGCGAGTTATAGTTAGCTGAACTAACTATAACGGGGGAATTTCACGGGTTTTGTACGAGTGCAATGTCCAAGTAACTATAACTGTCCCTAAAACCTATGGTTTTTTCAGTGAATTTCAAAGGTTTTTTAAATGCCAATTTGTAACTATAACGTGTCTGAAACCTATGGTTTTTTCAGTGAATTTCAAAGGTTTTTTAAATGCTAATTTGTAACTATAACGTGTCTGAAACCTATGGTTTTTTCAGTGAATTTCAAAGGTTTTTTAAATGCTAATTTCTAACTGATTTTAGAGGAATATTTTAAAGTTCCAAAACTCCACACTTAGAAGAATTTCCAAGTGAAACCAGTCAATGTTAGCCTATGGAAGGAAATTCAAGTTACTGGTAAGTACGGTTAAAATTACTTTTCAGGACCAGTACTGGGCTGAAAGATACAGCACTGAGGTCTCTCCTTATAACAGGTGAGTAAATCGGAATTCCTGTTTCGGCTGATTTTAGAGGAATATTTGCACAATGGTGAAGGGAGGGGCGGGGCCTGAGGTGACATCTGTGCAAACGCGCCCCGTGGCGCGTTTTAAGTTGGGGATTAAGTCCCCTTGAATCCTGAGGGTCCCTAGGGGCCAACTAGCCCACCAGGAACCTCCAATATGCGCCAGGGGCTGCGTTGCAGAGACGTGTAGAGAGGCCACACCCCTTTTACACCTCTCTGCAACGCAGCTCTGTGGCGCTTTCTGGATGTACCTGTTGGGCTAGTTGGCCCCAGGGACCCTCAGGATTGAAGGGGATTTAATTCCCCATCTTAAAACGCGCCACGGGGCCTGTTTGCACACATGTCACCTGAAGCCCCGCCCCTCCCTTCACCACTGTGCAAACACGCCCCGTGGCGCGTTTTAAGTTGGGGGATTAAGTCCCCTTGAATCCTGAGGGTCCCCGGAGTCCAACTAGCCCACCATATACCTCCAAAAGCGCCACAGAGCTGCGTTGCAGAGAGGTGTAAAAGGGGTGTGGCCTCTCTACACGTCTCTGCAAGGCAGCCCTGGCGCATACTGGAGGTTCCTGGTGGGCTAGTTGGCCCCAGGGACCCCCAGTATTCAAGGGAATTTGTTCCCCCTCTGCAAACGCGCCAGGGCGCGTTTGCAGAGTGGTGAAGGAAAAGGCGGGGCCTGCGGGCCCGATCGTTTTTTTTATTTTTTTATTTTTTGTCCCCTGAAGGAGGGCTGTGTGGCCCCTTCCTTTTTTCTCTTTTTGGGCCCTGGGGACCCCATCCCCCAGGGCCTTACCCCTTTTTTAAATTACAAAAAAAAAAAAAACGGGAAGGGGGCCGCGTGGCCCCCTTCCCTGGGCCTGTATTGGCCCCGGGGACCCCATCCCCGGGGCATGGCCTCTATATTTATTATTTTGAGGGGGGCAGCGTGGCCCCCCATCTCTGGCCATTTTAAGGCCCCGGGGACCCCATCCCCCGGGGCCGGCCTTTCCATTTAAAAAAAAAAAAAAATTCTCTTTTTGGGGAGGGGGCCGCGTGGCCCCCCTCCCGGGCCACTACTTGCCCCGGGGACCCCATCCCCGGGGCTGGCCCTCTCCGTTGGGGACTGTGGGGGTCCCCAATCCCCCACAGTCCCGCCGGCTCCCCACGTCCCTTGGGAGCCGGCATTGCTGTTCCACATGGGGAGCAGCTGACATGCTGCTCCCCATGTGGAAAGCAATCGCTTTGGATATTGGAAGAGAGCAGGTTTCCTGCTCTCTCTTCCAATATCCAAAGCAGTTTGCTATGGCAGGACGGGAGCCGCGAGGCTCCCGTCCTGCCATAGCAAACTACAGTGTCCCGGGGTAGGCACCCCGGGACACTGCAAGGAGCCGGCCCTGGGGGTGGTGGTCCCCAGGGCCATCAAGGGCTCCAGGAGGGGGGCCGCGCGGCCCCCTCCCATTCAGTACACAGCCCCGGGAGGTGGTGGTCCCGGGGCTCTGGAGGTCCGTAACGGACCCCCATATTAAAATGTTTAGTGCCCCGGGAGGTGGCGGTCCCGGGCGTGTGGGGGCTGGAGCCCCCACACTGGTTTTATTTTAATTTAAAAAACCCGGGGAGGTGGTGGTCCCGGGGCTGCGGGAGGGCTCAGAGCCCTCCCGCACCATTTTCAAAAAAGCCCCGGGGGTGGCGGTCCCCGGGGCTTGGGGCCCTTGAGGCCCCCACACGTTAAATTATCCCCCCCACCATGTCCCCGGGACTTGGGCCACCCGGAGGCCAATTAACATCGAAGCGCGGGAGACCGTGCTTCGATTTTTTTCGGCAGGATTCGCGCACCCTGAGCGCATCCTGCCGATTTTAAAAATTTTTTTTTTTTTTTGCCCAGGGGTCCTTGTGGGACCCCTGAGCAAACCTAGAGGGTCTGGGTGTTTCTACCCTGCCCCCTTTGTGCGCTTTGCGCACTTGTTTCTGTCCCTCGGTTCTACCGAGGGACAAAATGGCTGCCAACATTTCCTGAATCGGAATGTTGACAGCCAGCTGACAGCCAATTAACATGCAGCTCGTGATCGGGACGGTGCGCGCAGGGTGCGCTGAGGGTACGCGGACCCTACTCGGCCATAGATATCACTAACTTTTTACTTTTCATTTTCTCAGCAACTACTGAACGGATTTACACCATTTAACAAAAGGGTTCTTTCTGAACCAAGAACTACCTCTTTGCCAAATTTGGTGTAATTCCGTTCAGCAGTTCGGGCTGTAGCCGTGTCTAAAGTTTCCTATGGAAAAGTGCATGGGGAAAACACGTTTTGGGACCCCCCTTTTTCTCGGCCCCCGCTTGACGAATCCCCGAGACTTTCAGGGTAGGAGCGGACCGGAGCGGGCCACAAAGTTTGAAAATTTTGCCAAGATACGTCAACCGGCAAGAGAGTTATTTCAAATAGAATGTCGCGGATTTCCTATGGATAATAGGTTGTAACTATAACTATCTACTGGCGACCGCCAGTAGATAATATATATATATATATATATATATATATATATATATATATATATTCCTCAAAAAAGCCCTGAGCTTCGAAGTAGCACTCCAAGAAGGTAAGTTTAACAAAACCATTTATTCGAAAGCAGCATCAGCAACCCAATAAATCCATATCCCTGACGTGTTTCAGTGCCTCACGCACCTTAATCATAGGGCGGCAAGTTGATGAAAACATGGAATGGACTGCCAACATTTATACCCTTCTGGCAGTCGCTTTCCAGTAAGCGGCATGCCGGGTGCAGAAGTCCCAATTCCTCCATTTCAGTACGGCCATGCTTTTCACCAACAATGTTCATTCTGACAATCAATAAAGTTTTACAGCCCTCCGGTGGGCCTCAGGTGACAAATCCGCTTTTGATTATGAATACCTTCTTGCTGAAACGAGGCTGCAAAATGATATTCAGCCCCACAGACCTGTCCAGTTATAATGGCGGTGCATACTTCCACGGCCGGAAGCGCCGTGTAATTAATTCCTCAAAAAAGCCCTGAGCTTCGAAGTAGCACTCCAAGAAGGTAAGTTTAATAAAACCATTTATTCGAAAGCAGCATCAGCAACCCAATAAATCCATAACCCTGACGTGTTTCAGTGCCTCACGCACCTTAATCATAGGGCGGCAAGTTGATGAAAACATGGAATGGACTGCCACCATTTATACCCTTCTGGCAGTCGCTTTCCAGTAAGCGGCATGCTGGGTGCAGAAGTCCCAATTCCTCCGTTTCAGTACGGCCATGCTTTTCACCAACACTGTTCATTCTGCCAATCAATAAAGTTTTACAGCCCTCCGGTGGGCCTCAGGTCACAAATCCGCTTTTGATTATGAATACCTTCTTGCTGAAACGAGGCTTCAAAAAGATATTCAGCCCCACAGACCTCTCCAGTTATAATGGCGGTGCATACTTCCACGGCCGGAAGCGCCGTGTAATTAATTCCTCAAAAAAGCCCCGAGCTTCGAAGTAGCACTCCAAGAAGGTAAGTTTAACAAAACCATTTATTCGAAAGCAGCATCAGCAACCCAATAAATCCATAACCCTGACGCGTTTCAGTGCCTCACGCACCTTAATCATAGGGCGGCAAGTTGATGAAAACATGGAATGGACTGCCAACATTTATACCCTTCTGGCAGTCGCTTTCCAGTAAGCGGCATGCCGGGTGCAGAAGTCCCAATTCCTCCGTTTCAGTACGGCCATGCTTTTCACCAACACTGTTCATTCTGCCAATCAATAAGGTTTAAAGCCCTCCGGTTGGCCTCAGGTGACAAATCCGCTTTTGATTATGAATACCTTCTTGCTGAAACGAGGCTGCAAAATGATATTCAGCCCCACAGACCTGTCCAGTTATAATGGCGGTGCATACTTCCACGGCCGGAAGCGCCGTGTAATTAATTCCTCAAAAAGCCCGAGCTTGAAGTAGCACTCCAAGAAGGTAAGTTTAACAAAACCATTTATTCGAAAGCAGCATCAGCAACCCAATAAATCCATAACCCTGACGCGTTTCAGTGCCTCACGCACCGTGGAAGTATGCACCGCCATTATAACTGGACAGGTCTGTTGCTGATGCTGCTTTCGAATAAATGGTTTTTGTTAAACTTACCTTCTTGGAGTGCTACTTCGAAGCTCGGGGCTTTTTTGAGGAATATATATAAATTGAATCTTTGACGAGTGATTCGGGCTCTGAGTCAGGTAGTAGGCTGCCAAACAACGCGCAAACGAAATTGAGCTTGGGAGAGGAGTTGGATTTTTTAGTCGAGGAACGACTACAAACCCTGAGGCCGAGACAACAAAGGAAACCAGTTGAAAAAGAAAAAACGCAAGACGGCGCGATAGGAGGAAAAGGCGAAAATGCAAAACAAAAGAAAAAATCACAATGGAGCAGAAGGTAATAAGTAATGACAACACCATCATCAATTTATCACCAGTATCACTGACAAAGGCCGAAGAACAACTATTGGCACTGGGGTTAAATTACTGCCCGGAAAGCAGCTTTGACTACGCTAGCACCAGAATAGATGTATTCTGTTTCATCAGAAAATTGAAACTGAAAAAGTTTTTATCATCAAACCAAATAAGGGACAATCACGATCGATATCTGACATAGAAACCGTGGAGAGACAAACACTCAAAGTATCTGATATTCCCACTCTATTGACTCTGCATGAATTACAAAATGAAAATGATATTGAAACACCTTCGGCACATGGATTAGAAGATCTAACCCAAAACACGCTACGTAAAATTAATATTGTGCAAAAGGGTGCGGGGAGCAGCCCTTTCAAACCTAAATCTAGTTTTTTTCCCCTCATGCCTAAAGATGCAGTGGATATCTTTCACGAAAGAGTGATTGAGGACATTAAAAAACTTCACCACCAAATAAAACATAAGAAAAGGAATAAACAGTACAATAAAAGAGAATATGCCAAACTGATAAAGAAGCTGGGAGAAAATAATGAAATCGTAATAAAAAAATCAGACAAAGGGGGCAACATCGTGCTCTGGCCGAGAAAAGACTACATTCAGGAGGCAAAAAGACAGCTTGCAAATGTAGAATGTTATGAAAAAACATCAATGATGCAGTACAACAAATCAAGGGAAATATTAAAAAAGAATTAATACAATGGAAACGGGAAGGATTAATTTCGAAGAGGAATATGAATTCATGCATAAGGAGTTCCCAGTCATTCCTGCACTTTATTTGATCCCAAAAGTGCATAAAAACACAGTACCCATTCCTGGTAGACCAATTATCTCAGCTATCAACAGTGCCGGAGAAAAAGTCGGACAGTATATCGACCATTTTTTACAAGATCTGGTGAAAAAACTACCAAGTTATGTGAAGGACACTGGAGATTTTCTGATGAAAACAAAAGATATTGTTTGGACAGAGGACCTATTGCTAATTACATTAGACATAGAGTCGTTATACACCAGTATTGATCACCAATTGGGTCTACAGGCGGTAAAACACTTTCTAGATAACAAACCGTGTGAATTTTATGATCATAACAAAATATTGCTAAAATTGATTTCCTGGTGTCTAAATAACAACTTCTTCATGTTTGGTAATGACATTTTTAAACAATTGCGAGGGGTAGCGATGGGAGCCTGTTTCTCCCCCAGTTATGCATGTTTACATGTTGGCTGGTGGGAGGAACAGGTTCTGAGGATAGTACATCGCACAACATTTGACCAACATGTACTGTATTGGCTCAGATATATAGATGATGTTTTTGTATTGTGGAAGGGGATGAGACAAAAGCAAAACAATTTATCGAAGCCATTAACATCAATTCTATGAATCTCAATTTTACATCTCATATGAGTAACACTTCCATTGAGTTTTTAGATGTAAAAGTCTACATAAAAAATGGTATACTAGAAACAATATTATTCAGAAAACCCACGGCGGGCAATGCCACGTTACATGCTAGCAGTGCCCACCCGAAGCATTTGATAAGAAGTATACCTTATGGAGAAATCCTAAGACTGAAGAGAATATGCAGTGTAAAATCTGACTTTGACAATTGTGTACAAGATACTGTAGTTAGATTGAAGGAACGAGGATATAGTGAGAATATTTTAAATGAAGCCATTATCAAAACTAGTATGAGATCTAGAACTAGTCTCCTTCAAAATGTAGAAGATGAAACCTCAAAAAACTTGTTTGAAGAAGAAGAAGAAGATAAAGATTATAATTCATCAAAAGAAATTACAGGTCCTCGGTTAATTACTACCTACAGCAATGAGGAAAGGAAGATTAGGTCCATAATTAAAAAGAATTGGCCTATAGTGCTCACCGACGGTGTGTTAGGAAATAGACTCCCTGAGACCCCAACGATCACCTTTAGAAAATCTAGAACAATGGGATCAAGATTGATCAAGAATAGCCCTGAATTACCCCAGACAGGGACCTGGCTAAAACCAAGACAAGGTTTCACAAAATGCTCTTCTTGTAGAGCTTGTAAGTTCGGAATTAATAAAACTCACTACCACACTCCATTTAGTGAAAAAGAGATTGCTATCAGGGGAAGCTTCAACTGTAGGACTGAATATGCGGTGTATGTTCTGACGTGCACCTGCGGCCTCAATTATATTGGGAGTACGAAGTTGCAGGTGCATGTCAGAATTCTACAACACCTTAGAGCCATTATTAATAATGATCCCGCATATCCTGTCGCTAGACATTTTAAGATGGCACATAATAATGAAGTTAAATGTCTAACATATTATGTAATTGACGCCATCCCAAATTTACGTAGGGGTGGAAATAGAGAACGTCAATTGAGACAGTTGGAGACCCGATTAATCCTACAATTTGACAGCAAAATACCGAATGGTCTCAATAACACAGAAGATATGCACAATTTCCTGTAAAATCTAGCAAAGAGTACCGACAAAAATCTTTTAATCAGATTATTTGTGGATGATGTGAGCAATTACCTTTTTAATCATGAAGTAATGATTTTTAAGTGTGTTTTTAGGATTTGGTGTATCACAAATAGTATTTATCAGGCAGTCACCTTTTAATCATGATGTAATGATTTTTAAAGGTTTGTTTGATTACTGTCTTAAATTTTGATATGAGGTAAACTTTTAGCATAATATATATCTTTTTATACCATTTTTTAGATTCTGTAAATAGTATCAACTGTAGATCAAGTTTTTACTGTTTATAGTATGCTATGAGCTTTGCCGCAACATTATCAATTATCTGATACTATCAGCACTTTTTAAAGCAACTTAGCACTTTAATCTTGCACGTTTTGCACATTCAACTTTGCTGCTAAAAGCACCCTTGCACTTTAGTTTTGATATTTAATAGAACAGAGAAGAAAGGAGAATTCATAGAATCAATATTTTGTATTTATACTGCTAGATATTTGACTCAAACATGAAATTAGTTAGGTGATGAGGTGGTACTTGAATATCACATAACCAATATGTTGTATATTATGCATATGAAAATTTGTTTTTATAAATGTTTTTATAAATGTATTTATACAGTTATATATTATAATGCAAACAAACTTTATGTTATTTGTTTTAAACAAAACATTAATATTCTGTATTATTTATTTGCAAAATGCTGACAACAAAATAGGAGAAAATAACTAATATAAAAAGAAACAAATTTGGAATGATGCAAGTATTGTTACCAGTTACCTTATCAAAATGAAAGTATGTCTACTCTGTCTATGATCATGTGACACGGAAGTTAGGGGGTGTGTGCACTCAGCATTTAGATATAAAAAATAATGGCGGACTGCGCTCCGTATGTGAACAAGGGCTGTTGTAGCCCGAAACGCGTCATCGTTTGTGAGGAGTGAGATTAAACAACATCTTGCCAATTACCCTGGGTCCGTTACTCTCTCTTCGCCGGAAAGGAGGTTGCGAGAGTTTGCACATATATATATATATATATATATATATATATATATATATATATATATATACCAAGGTGTATTGAAGAATGAGTAGGTGTATTAGTGTCTGTATGGATGATTTAGTAGGTGCGTGACTGAGTGTATAAGTGAGTGATTAAACGTGTCTTACTGAATGCTTGGGTTAGTGACTAAACTGTGTGAATATCTGTATCAGTCTGTCAGTTGGTGTGTAAGCGGCTGCATGGATTGGTCAGTAGCTACATGAGTGTCTATATGGGTTTTTGATTGGTTTTCTGAGTACTTGTATGGGTGCCTGAGTGCCTGTGTGGGTGGGTGGGGGGTGTGTGACTCCCTGCATGGATGTATAAGTTGGTGATTCACTGGGTGTATGGGTTCAAGAGTGTATCTGTGAGGGGCTGTATGGGTGGGTGAGTGTGTGTATGGCTGTGTTAGTGAGTGAATAGATGCCTCAGTGGTACATGTGCGAGTAACTACATATGTGAAAGGCAGTATATGTGAGTGTTGGAGTATGTATATGACTGTACGTGAGTAAGTGATTGTTAGAGTGGCTGTATGGATGAGTGTGTGCTTGTGTCAGTGATTGTATAAGAGAGTAAGTATGTGTTATTATCTGTATGAATAAGTGAGGTGGTGTGTATATAACAGTATAGGCGAGTAAATGGGAGTGTGATTAATTCTTTGCATGACGGACTAGGGGTGTGAGTAACTCTATGGGTGAGTGGCTGTGTGTGAGTGTCTGTATGGGTATATGAGTACATATGATAGTGGCTGTTTTGATGAGTGACTGCATGTATGAGTAACTGTATGGGTGAGTGGATGTGTATGTAAACCTAGGAATGAGTGAGTGGGTATGTAGTAACTGGTATTGGTGCATCTATGGTTTCAAGAATGGCAGTCTGTATTTTAGAGTGGGTGTATCAAAGGTTATATTAGGGTGTGAGGAGGTGCATCAGATTATCACTTGGATGATGTAATTTGTTATGTGGGTGAGTCCCTGAAACCACACGTTTCAGGGACTTTATAGTTAGTTGGACATTTCACTCGTACACAACCAGAGAAATTTGGCTGTTATAGTTAGTTGAGTTAACTATAACTCGTGCCCCCTGCAATGCACTGCTGATGACATCACATATGACATCACTGATGACATGGTCAGTGACATCACTGATGACATCACTGATGACATCTCAAATGACATCACTGATGACATCACTTATGACATCATCCAGTGACTGTGTGTTTCTGTAAAGTTTAAATATGTTTTATATATATAGGCCAAGGTGTATTGAAGAATGAGTGAGTGTATGAGTGTCTGAATGGATGATTTAGTAGGTGCGTGACTGACTATATAAGTGAGTGATTAAACGTGTCTTACTGAATGCATGGGTTAGTGACTAAACTGTGTGAATGTTTGTATCTGTCTGTCTGTTGGTGTGTAAGCAGCTGAATGGTTGGTGAGTAGCTACATGAGTGTCTATATGGGTTATTGATGGGTTGTCTGAGTATCTGTATGGTTGCCTGAGTGTCTGTGTGGGTGGGGTATGTGTCACTCCCTGCATGGTTGTGTGAGTAGGTGGTTCACTGGGTGTATGGGTTCAAGAGTGGGTCTGTGAGGGATGGTATGGGTGGATGAATGTGTGTATGGCTGTGTTGGTGAGTGAATGGATGTCTCAGTGGTACATGTGTGAGTAGCTACATATGTGAAAGGCAGTGTATGTGAGTTTTGGAGTGTATAAGTTACTGTATATTAGAGTGAGAGATTGTGAGAGTGGCTGTATGGATGAGTGTGTGCTTGTGTCAGTGTTTGTATAAGAGAGTAAGTATCTGTATAAATAAGTGAGGTGGTGTGTGTGTATAACTGTATAGGTGAGTAAACGGGAGTGTGATTGATTCTTTGCAAGACTGAGTGAGTAACTCTATGGGTGAGTGGCAGTGCATGTGTGTCTGTATGGGTGTATGAGGAATGTCTGACGTTACTACGCCATCCATTACCCCGCAGTAGGTTACAACACGGACATTACATTGTCTGCGTTGTTACCACGCATGGCTTTACATCGCAAGTCATTTCTACGTATTGCACTAGATGGCGCGCTGGACTTAGGAATAGTATAAATTACTATTCATACTCCAGTTAAGCGCAACAGCAGGGAATGTGTTGGATTTAAAATCCAACACATTCCCTGGTGTTGCGCGCCATCTAGCGCAAGTCGTAGAAACGACTTGCGATGTAATGCCATGCGTGGTAACAACGCGGACGATGTAACGTCCGCGTTGTAACCTACCCGTGTGGTATTACCAGCGTTGTAAATGCTGTTTCCCGTGTATGAGTGCATATGATAGTGGCTGTATTGATGAGTGACTGCATGTATGAGTGACTGTATAGATGAGGCAGTGGATGTGTGTGTAGACCTAGGAATCAGTGAGTGGGTATATAGTAACTGGTATTGGTGTGTCTATGGTTTCGAGAATGGCAGTCTGTATTTTAGAGTGGGTGTATCAAAGGTTATATTAGGCTGTGAAGAGGTGCATCAGAGTATCACGTGGATGATGTCATCAGTAATGTCATCAGTGATGTCATTTGAGATGTCATCAGTGATGTCATGGGTGATGTCACTGACCATGTCATGAGTGATGTAATATGTGATGTCATCAGCAGTGCATTGCGAGGGCGTGAGTTATAGTTAGCTCAACTAACTATAACGGCCGAATTTCTCTGGTTTTGTACGAGTGAAATGTCCAACTAACTATAACGTCCAGGAAACCTTTGTTTTTTTCAGTGAATTTCTATGGTTTTTTAAATGCTAATTTCTGACTATAATGTCCCTGAAACCTATGGTTTTTCAGTGAATTTCAAAGGTTTTTAAAATGCTAATTTCTAACAATAACGTCCCGGAAACCTATGGTTTTTCAGTGAATTTCAAAGGTTTTTAAATTCTAATTTCTAACTATGCCTACATAGGTAGGACATGTGCTGAAAGAGGAAGAAAAGCGCAGAAAGAAGCAAGAGAAATGCAAAAAGAGGCAACAGAAGTCCAGAAAGAGGAAGAAAGGTGCCAAAAGAAGCAGGAGATATGCAAAAAGAACCAACAGAGGTGCAGAAAGAGGCCTTGTTGCAAATTCAACCTGTGCCTGGGCACCCCCCAACATTTTGCTGACTGGTACTGGTGGTAACTGACTCTGACTGACCCTGGGCTATGCCTAACCAGGCACGGAGCCAGTGCTATGCAGAAAGACACTTAGAATACAGTGAAAACACCAACATAAACTAGGGTACACTATGGGTTGGGGTACCCCTGTGATTGGCATGAACCACCCTCTAAGGCCCTTGTACATAATAGGGCAGGGGATTAAAACTACCTCTAAGTCCCTAGCATATAATAGGGCATGGCAGTTTAGCGGCCAGCAGCCCTTTTCTGCACTTGCATGTGTGCACTGCTGAGCCTGAGGTCAGTTTAAAAGTAGCCGTGTGAGTGCAAAAGAGGCAAGAGAGGTGCAGAAAGAGGCAATAGAGGGGGAGAAAGAGGGAAGAAGGGTGCAAAAAGAGGCAAGAAAGGTGCAGAAAGATGCAAGAGAGGTGCGGAAAGAAGCAAGACAGGTGCAGAAAGAGGGAAGAGAAGTGCAGAAAGAAGCAAAAGAGGTGCAGAAAGAGGCAAGAGAAGTTCAGAAAGAGGCAGCAGAGGTGCAGAAACAGGCAGAAAAGGTGCATAAAGAGGGAACAGGGATGCAGAAAGAGAGTGAGGGGTGCCGATAGAAGCAAGAACAGTGCTGTAAGAAACAGCAGAGGTGCAGAAGGAGGCAAGAGGGGTACAGAAAGAGGCAAAAGAAGAGCAGAAACAAGCAAAAGAGATGCGGAAAGAGGCTAGAGGGGTGCCGAAAGAGGCAAGAATGGTGTAGAAAGAAGCAAGAGAAGTGCAGAAAGAAACAACAGAGGTGCAGAAAGAAGCAAGAACAGTGCAGAAAGAACCAACAGAGGATGCAGAGAGAGGCAAGAGGGGTGCACAAAGAGGCAAGAGAAGTACAGAAAGAAGCAAAAGAGGTGCAGAAAGAGGCAAGAGGGGTGCATTAAGAGACAAGAGCAGTGCAGAAAGAACCAAGAGATGTGCACAAAAAAGGAAGAAGGGTGCAGAAAGAGGTATGAGGGGTGCAGAAAGAAGCAAGAGATGTGTAGAAAGAAGCAAGAGAAGTGCAGAAAGAAGCAACAGAGGTGCAGAAAGAGGCAAGAGGGGCGCAGAACGAGGCAAGAGAAGTGCAGAAAGAAGCAAAAGAGGTGCAGAAAGAGGCAAGAGGGGTGCAGAAAGAGGCAAGAGCAGTGCAGAAAGAACCAAGAGATGTGCAGGAAGAGGGAAAAAGGGTGCAGAAAGAGGCACGAGGGGTGCAGAAAAAAGCAAGAGAGGTGTACAAAGAAGCAAGAGAAGTGCAGAAAGAAGTACCAGAGGTGCAGAAAGAGGCAAGAGAAGTACAGAAAGAAGCAAAAGAGGTGCAGAAAGAAGCAAGAGGGGTGCAGAACGAGGTAGGAGAAGTGCAGAAAGAAGCAAAAGAGATGCAGAAAGAGGCAAGAGGGGTGCAGAAAGAGGCAAGAGCAGTGCAGAAATAACCAAGAGATGTGCAGGAAGAGGGAAAAAGGGTGCAGAAAGAGGCACGAGGGGTGCAGAAAAAAGCAAGAGAGGTGTACAAAGAAGCAAGAGTAGTGCAGAAAGAAGCACCAGAGGTGCAGAAAGAGTCAAGAGGGGTGCAGAAAGAGGCAAGAGAAGTGCAGAAAGAAGCAAAAGAGGTGCAGAAAGAGGCAAGAGGGGTGCAGAAAGTGGCAAGAGCATTGCAGAAAGAACCAAGAGACGTGCAGGAAATGGGAAGAAGGGTGCAGAAAGAGGCACGAGGGGTGCAGAAAGAAGCAACAGAGGTGCAGAAAGAGGCAAGAGGGGTGCAGAAAGAAGGAACAGGGATGCAGAAAGAGAGAAGAGGGGTGCCGAAAGAGGGAAGAGGGGTGCCGAAAGAGGGAAGAGGGGTGCAGAAATTTGCAAGAGAGGTGGAGAAAGAAGCAAGAGCAGT
>CAWUFW010029288.1:0-19380 GCA_963921515.1 Calotriton arnoldi | reverse complement strand
CACAAGACATATACACAAAAACAGCACTGGTGATAAGTGCGTGGGTGATGGTCTTCCTGGAGTCAGGGGCATCCATTTGAAGGTCTTGCGGAGTATGTCGTGGATGTTGAAGCATGTCAGTTCATGGTGAGTGAGGAGTCGAGTATGATGCTGAGGTTGAGGTGCGGTCCATGGGGGTGGGAGGGTTTTCGAGGGCAGGGGGCCACCAGGTATCGTCCCACGCACAACAGGCATTATATTCCCTCTGTGATCGAGAAGATATAACAATACGTGAAGCCGATAAAGGTGGTAACGTGGTTGTGATGAATAAATGTGATTATATGGGTGAGATAGAAAGGCAATTAATGGATGGCGCCTGTTATGAGACAATTCCATCTAATCCCATGTCTGATCTGACTATTTTTATTAACATGAGACTCTTGGATTGGAATGAAAGAGGTCTCTTGAATGATGGAGAATTGAACTATCTGAGGGTTAGTAAACCCAGTTATCCCTGTATTTATGTATTACCAAAAATACACAAGGGGGGAGACTTCCCCCCTGGGAGACCAATAATAGCAGGAATAGATTCTCCAACTGAGCGACTATCAGAGTATGTGGATAATTATCTACAACCACTAGTAAGAAATCTACCGGCATTCATACAGGATAGTAAGGATATTCTCAGTAAATTTGATGACATCGTTTGGACTGAGGGGCTGCATTTGGTTACACTAGATGTAGCCAGTCTATACACCTGCATTAAAAAAGATCTGGGGCTTCGTGCATTAGGTCATTTTCTAAAAAATAGAACAGCAGAGTGGTTTGAACACAATGAAATGTTACTCGAGATGACGGACTTAATTCTTTCGAAGAATTTTTTTCTTCATGGTACACAGTGGTACCACCAACTCCAGGGTACGGCGATGGGAGCCAAATTTGCGCCTTCGTACGCGGGACTATTTATGGGTTGGTGGGAAAGAGAGCATGCATGGGGCAAATATGCCTCCCCCTGGGTTAATAACATCATTTTCTGGGGGAGGTATATTGACGATATTATTTTGCTGTGGAGTGGTACAGTTGAGGGATTACAGGAATATTATGATTACCTTAATAGGAACCCTTATAATGTGGTGCTTACAATGAGCCACTCTGCTGAGCAAATTGATTTCCTGGACATTACGTTTTATGTAGAAGGTAACAAACTACATAGTAAATTATATCGGAAACCAACAGAGAGTAATAGTGTACTACATGCTACCAGCGCACACCCCAAGGCCACTATTAATAACATCCCATATGGAGAAATGTTGAGGACACGGAGGGATTGCAGTGATAGCAAAGTGTTCAAAGAAAATTTAATAACAACTAGAAGAAGATTTGAATGTAGAGGTTACCAGAAACGGATATTGGACAATGCGGAAAAGAAAGTAGTGCAGAAAACAAGGGAATCCACAATGTCACATCAGGGTTCTGCACATGCTGGCCCAATGACTCGGTCTTCAATTAATTTTGTCACGAAGTATAACAAATATAGTCAGGATATTTACAAAATACTGTATAAACATTGGAAGCTATTACAGGAAGTGCCGGGAGTGAAAGGGGAAATTTCGATAAAACCTAAAGTGACCTATAGAAGAGGTAGAACATTAAGAGAGATGTTGTGCCCGAGTCATGTGCTACCAACAAGGATAGGGAGGACCTGGTTGCCGTTACAAGTGAAGGGTTTCTTCACATGTACAGATTGCAATGTATGTCAGTATGGTAAAAATAGACTAAAGGAATTCAGTTATAACACTTCTCGGACTTATAAAATACAACAAATTATAACATGCAAGACTACATATGTAACATATATAATTGGTTGCAGTTGCAACATTATCTATGTGGGTAGTACCACTCGGGTACTAAAAATTAGAATTCAGGAACACATTAGGGCAATCCGGCATCAGGATAGTAGATATCCTATGACTGCACATATGCGTGAGTGCCATGGGGGCAGACCAGAGATCTGGTTCCATGGCATAGACCATATACCCCTGGGATCAAGGGGGGGAGACAGGGAGCAGTCCCTTCGACAAAATGAGGCGGGCTGGATTTGCCGGTTACGATGTACTAAGTTGGGACATAATACTGATGAAGAGTTACATTATTTTTTGTGACCGTTTTTGATAAAAAATTGATAATATCCTTTGGGTCTTATACTTCTGAAACTAAATGTGGCTATTCTTCCATTCACCTGTATTTATGTGGAGAACATGAAAATATTGTCATTAATATGGTAATAGCTGATTTAATCTGTGTAAAATGCTATCCTTACTTGTTCTTTTATTTCCAACTGTGGTTGAAAATCCCTTTTGATCAAAAAACGATTAAGGCACTTCTATCTGTATACCAATTACAAATGACAATACGTAATTAACATTATGTCTGTACTTGGATTCCAAATGCTACATGTGCAGTCTGTTTGGATCAAATTGTTATAACAGAATCGTTTGCCAAAGTAAGAGTGATTTTGGTTTTAATATACCCACACACATTTTTGCCGGGGCTCTTTTTTCATAAGTCTTGCATCTCTTTGATTTAGTGTAGTATAGTGACTTTGGAAGGGAGTCTGGCTTGTTATGGCTGTTATCCCGTGGAGATCTGACAGCGAGCATCGGGCTGTGGTGGTGGTGTTGATTGCGTTCCATCATTGTCTGGGATTCGAGCCGGGTCCACACCTTTGATTAAGTTTCGCCGTAATTGTGGCGCTTTGGATTGGATTTATATTCCCTCTCTTCCTGATTTTTATTCCCATAAGGGAGTTTGCGATAATAAAGAAAGATCTAATTGTGTCATTTGAAATTACAATAAATTCCTAAAAATAAAATACGTATTATTTCTTGCTCCCAGGCAGGGGATTCGAACTGGGAGACTGTGGTGGCTTGTGTTCCGCGTTTGTCGGTGGAGCTATGCAGAGGTTAGGATTTTTTCGTGGAGGACTCAAATAATTAAGATCCATTAGTGGTGAGAATGTATGAAGGCTATGCCCTATTTTTGTGACTATTATGTAACAAGGGGTCGTCGCTAAAATCAGTATACTGAAAAAGAGCGTTTGCTACAATGAGCAAAAATACAGTGTGCGGTTGGAAACAGGAGACTATATGTGTCTTGTTTGGCGATTGACTGTTGCCATGTTTTTCAACAAAACCTTTCCTTCGTAAGTGCGGAGTAGGAATTGAGCTGGTTTTGTTTTGGAATTATCACTTGGGGATTTATATAGTTTATTGTTGTCCCCTTTTTGCGTTTACGTGTCAGGTGAAACTGATTTGTTAACGTTTTTTACGTAAACGGGTGCCTATAAAGGACAATCTTGGGCGGGATCTTACTTGCGCTCTAAATATATTGTTCGACGGTTACGCGGTGCAGGTCTGGATTCTCGTGGTAAGTACGAATAGATTGTTAGACAGAGGCATCTTTATCTCCCCCTCTTGCTAATCATGGGGGTTACATACAGGGAAGTAGAAATTGAGCTGGTTTTATTTTGGAATTATCACTTGGAGATTCATATAGTCTATTGTGGTCCCCTTTCTCTGCACTTACGTGTCAGGTGAAATTGATTTTTTAACGTTTTTCAATCAAACGGGTTCTCACAAAGGACAATTTTGGGCGGGTTTATACTTGCGCCCTAAATATATTGTTCGATGGTTACATGATGCAGGTCCGGATTCTCGTGGCAAGTACGGATAGATTGTTGGACAGATTTGCCTTTTTTTTTTCCCCTTTTTTACCAATCATGGGGGTTGCATACAGGATTCTTTTCGATCAAGCCTGGGTGGGGCTCTATGCACCTCTTCTGACATTTTTGTCTCGAGTGGTGTGGGACACTGCTGGCTGCCCTTAATAATGTGTTATGGGAATTGCTGTGAATGCCTGTGGGTCCTTCTGTGTTTGTTTGCACTGAGGGCTCATTGCCGATCTACTTTTCCATCAATTATTGCAGTATGGGTCGGCTGTTAATACCTGTATGGATGATTTTCAGAGATTTTTCGTTTGAAGATATTTGTGAAATGCCGCAGAGGACTTATTGTACCGCGGGGGTATTTTGCTTCCTTGCCGTACATGACATAGTTATTCTGCTTTAAATGATAAATTATTGCTAATTGTGGTACTTACTTGGAATAACAAATATTTTTAATTTTACTTCATAGTATAGTTGGTCTCTTATCTTTTTGCTATTCACATTGCAGGCACATCAGCCTTTATATTTGAATTTCCGTACCGGATTCTGGGTCGTTTTGAGAGCAGCTAGTAGGTAAGCAAGTTTTTGCTTATAATGCATATTCTCAGTTTTGAGAATGTGTATGCTTGGTCTTACATCTATCTTCCTGCTTTATGATCATTGCAGGTACAATACGACCTACTCTTAGTCATATCCTGCAGCATTCCACAATACAATTGGGAATTCGGTGGTCTACTGTCAATGCCGAGCTGATTATATCTGAAGACTTAATATTCAACAGTTTGGTTAACTTATTAAAATCAGTAAATATACTTGGTAGGTGTCATAACATTTTATTTATATAAAAATAATAATTTTAGATTTTTTGTTACAGAACGTAATATTGGTCGGGTTCGGGTTTAGCAGGTATATAAAGGAATATGCTACTTTGTTGACTCTGGTTGAGTTCTAAACAGGACTACAGTGTCCATATGTTTACATTTGGCTACCTATGATCTGTGTTAGCCCAATGGTAAACACATATTAGGGTACAAAGAGGCTAAGAATAAAAGGAATAGTAGGAAGAGTGCCCACAAATGGATATTTAGATTCTGGGACTATGGAAAGGAAAAATAATATAAGTAACTGTTGCAAGCTCTCTTTTTTTCGTCTTTTTCTCCTATACTCAATATGTTTTAATCTGTGAGGTTGTGGGAGCCTTGGATAGGAGCCCTGACAAAATTGGGTCTGGGTGAATTCCTTAGTATGTTTGTATTATATGTTTTTATTTCTTGTATTTTATAAAGTATTAATTTAGTAATTTGTATTATAAAGAGTAATGTATATTTGTATGTTGTTTTACAGCCCTGATGAAGTTCTAGTGATAGAACGAAACGCGTTGGCTGTTGTGGCTGTCTACGATACGCTTCTTTTACCATGTGTGAAGAAGAATAAAGATTTCATTTTTTCAAAACACAGCATGGACATTTTACATATGTGATATACTTGGACTATATTGTTGAGTGGTGCAACCTGCAGTTGCTAAAATCGTCCCACGCACTGGGGTGGATCCGAGGATGAGGACTATCATTTTCTCTAAGTTGAGCTTCAGGCAGCTGCTACTCATCCAGGATGCAACGTCCTTCATTCCTTCCTGGATACTGTGCCTGGTGATGTCGGGTTTCTTGATGAGGGAGAGGATGAGCTTTGTGTTTTATTTTGTGTTTAAAAAAATTTGATGGTGGTGTGCATAGACTGGCGCTTGGCTGGCGGTGTGTATGGACTGGTGCTTTCCTGGTGGTGTGCATGGACTGGCCCTTGACTGCCGGTGTACATGGACTGGTGCTTGACTCGTGCCATGCATGGACTGGCACGTGACTGGCGGTGTGCATGGACTGGCGCTTGGCTGGCGGTGTGCGTGGACTGGTGTTTGGCTGGCGGTATGTATGAAGTGACTTGCTGCTGCTCACTACACACACTGCTAGCCAAATGCCAGTGCACACACTCTGGCAACCGCCAGCCGGTGTGATTGCTGTGTCAGTTATGTGGGAGTATGAAAGTGATGGGCACTTGAATGTCACTGTCTGTTGATGTGAGTGTTGTAATGTGCTGGGCCTGCATCTGGCAGTGTGAATGGTCTTGTGTGTCATGTATGAAAGTTGTGTGAATGGTCTTTAAAGCAGTTGGTGCCTTACACAGCTTTACAGCTCATGAGCTGTAAATGATTGGATCAGTTTTTGGAGCTTTCAGTTATTAACAGTCTATTTCTTTTTTGTGAAATCTCTTGTTAATGAATTTTGTACACTCTGTACCTTCATACACCCTTGTGCCAAATCCAACCAATATGTGTGCATTTGAGGAATAGATAGTTGTGAAGTAATTTTTGTATTTTGTCGTTCTCTGCCAGGGTGTACATTGTCTCTACATTGTCTGTTGATGTGAGTTTTATAATGTGCTGGGCCCGCGGATGGCAGTGCGAATGTTCATGTGTGTGTCACGTATGAAAGGTATGTGAATGGTCTGTAAAGCGGTTGGTGCCTTGACACAGCTTTACAGCTCACAAGCTGTGAGTCATTTGATCAGTTTTTGGAACTTTCAGTTATTATTTCTTTTTTGTGAAATCTCTTGTCGATAAAATATACATTTTGAACCTTTCATTCACCCTCGTGTCAAATCAATCCAGAATATGTGTGTACTTGAGGAACAGATGGATGGGCAGTAATATTTGTCTTTTCTGCCTTTCCCTGCCAAGGTGTATATTGTCTCTAGTGAATATCTACCAACTCTAGATATTTTTGTAAACTAAAAACCCAGGGCAGCACAGGGTGGTGTGTCTCTCGTGGATCCCAACAAGTTTTCTTACCCACAATGCCATGCAAACCTCAAAAGGTGACTAAAGTCATGCATTTTCCTTACATAACTGTGCCATATTTTTTCCAGAATCAGAAAAACCACTAATTTCCTACCACTCAGTGTTCCCCCAGGTATCCTGATAAAAATAGTACCTCACTTATTTATTTTATTTATTTATTTAAAAGATTTATAAAGCGCACAGCTACCGAACACGGTTTCCGGGCGCTGAGCAGAACAAGCGAGGTTGAGGTAGTAGGAAGCGAGGGATTAAACCTGACTATAAAGTAAAGTCTTCAACTTTTTACGAAAGGCCAGGAGAGACCGACAGGACCTGAGTTCCAACGGAAGGGAATTCCACAATTTAGGCCCCAAGTAAGAGAACGAGCGGCCACCCATACAGGTCCGCCGCACTCTAGGAACTGAGAAAAGAGAAAGGCTGGCCGATCTCAGTTTACGAGTAGGTTGGTAAGGCTTGACAAGGCTTTGTATGTACAAGGGGGCCAAGTTGTGCTGAGCCCGGAACATGTAACAAAGGGCCTTGAACTCAATATGTTTGTGTACCTTGAGCGAGTGAAGTTGATGGAGCAGAGGGGAAACAGAGGCATGCCGAGGCAACCGAAAAAGCAGGAGGGCCGCCACATTTTGATTAAGCTGGAGACGGTGGACGGAGGCCTTGTCCACACCTAAATACAGTACATTACCATAGTCGAGTGTGAAGATCACCAAGGCCTGCAAGACGGTTCTTTGGGCAGCCGGTGGAATTAGCCAGAGAATTTTCTTTAGCCACTTAACACTTAAGGACCGCAAAGCAAGCTGAGGTGACTCTAGACACTTGGGCTCCAAGAGAAAGCTTACTATCAATAGTAAAACCCAAGTTCTTAACCTTCAGGACCGGAGCCGGAAACGGTCCTAAAGAGGCAGGCCATTGGTTTGCTCCCCAGAGCTAGGGATTGTTCCCCAAGATGAGGACCTCAGTCTTGGAGCCGTTCAGTTTTAAAGCATTTCTGGACATCCACAAGGAAATATTACGCAGTCCAAGTTGAAGTAGTGAAGGGTCCTGATGCTGAGCAGATGAAAGAGAAAAAATAATCTGCGTATCATCTGCGTAAGAAAAGATGGTCAACCCAGATTTTTCGGCAATGTCCGCCAAGGGGCGAACATAAAGATTGAAAAGTAGAGGACTCAGGATCGAGCCCTGTGGTAGCTCTGATGTTAGGGCTACTGAGTTAGATTTTGAGGAGTGTGAAAAAACTTGAAAGGAGCAATCCTCCAAAAAAGAGATCAGCCACTTCAAGGCCTCACCTACAATTCCTGAAGCTTCAAGACGATCCACCAGAATGGAATGCAAGACCTTGTCGAAGCCTGCGCTCAAATCCAATAAGATGAGCGCTGCCGTACCACCACAGTCAAGCTGCTGCCTGAGGTCCTCCGTGACCCCAAGCAGAGCCGATTCGGTACTATGACCAGGACGGAAGCCAGACTGTGACGATTGGAATAACTTATGCAGTGTCACATGTGCTGAGAGTTGAGAGTTAATGTGCCTTTCCAGTACTTTGGAAAAGGTAGAAAGAAGAGATATGGGCCGGTAATTTGACCAGCAGAGGAGATCCAGACCAGTCTTTTTCAGCAAAGGGAGCACAAGAGCATGCTTCCAATTTCGGGGCACCTGCCCAAGATTTAGAGAGGAATTGAGAAGAGTAAGAATCACACCAAGGGTCAAGTGGGGAGCCAGACTTGATGGTTCCCAGAAGGTTTTTCAGAGAGATCAAATCAAGTGGGAGCCATACCTTAACATGACAGGACTCAGCAAATGAGTGGTCCGGGGGGACAATATTGACCTGATCAAAGCATTGAATGCAAGGAAAGATGAAGCTGTCTTGAAGGGAGGAATCTGAATCAAGCTGGCGATGGATAGACACAATTTTATTGTGGAAAAACAGCGCAAGTTCATTGCAATGATGTAGCGAACGTTAAGGGGACGGCAAGAACGTACTTGATGAGGAGAGCTCTGTCAGTTTTGGGCAGTCATAATTTTATCAGTGTAGCAGGAAGCACGAGTTGATCTGCATAGAGCATGGTATATTTTCAGTGCCTCCAGATAGGCTACTTTGGCCTCTGGCGCATAGTGCTTTCTCCACTGTCTCTCTAGGTTGAGATTTGGTGGAGAGGGGAAGAGTAGACTCAATAGCCTCTGACAACCAGTGATCTATCAAGAGCTGATCCGGGTCCAGTTGAAATATAATAGAGGGATTGGTCTTCAAAAGCTGCTTATTAAGAGCCTTCATATCAAGTTGAGACCAGTTCCGATTTTTGGCAAGACAGAGGTACGAGGCAAGGGGGCCGAAGAAGAAACAATAGAAAAAGGAACAGCAAAGTAGTCCGAACAACCAAGTTGAATAGGAGGTGCGGTAGACGGTGTAAGAAGATTCGAAAAAATCGGATCCAAAAGATGCCCCGCTGTGTGAGTGGGTAAAGAGTTGATAAGTGAGAGGTTCAGGATCTTCAAATCATCCAAGAGGGTTAGAGCAGATTTATTGTTAAGATCTACTAAATGGAAATTTAAGTCACGGAGCACTGAGAAATTTGCCACCCGAAGAACAAGGGGGGTTAGTGATTCAGTAAGCATAGAACACCAGTTGTTAGATGTCCCAGGGGGCCAGTAGATAAGAACACCATAAAAGGTAAATTTAGGTGAAAAAAGAATAGAAAAAAACAGGGCTTCACAGTTAGGAGTGCTTCAATTTTACAACTAAAGAGTTAAAAAAAAAAAAATAATGACAATCCCACCACCTGATTTCTGTGGTCTGTTGATACCTAGCAGCGCAAAGTTCTTAGGAAGCACTGCAATCACATCCGGCATAGACCCATCGTGAAGCCAGGTCTCAGTTAAAAAAAACACAGCCGGATACATGTCAACAAGGAAGTGAAATAGGTGCAACTGATGTTTGGAAACAGAGCGACAGTTAAGACTAAAACAGCGAAAAATCTTGGGAGGATAAGGAACAGATTTCTCGACTACGGAAGTGTGGGGGGCCTCCCTACCATAGGGAGGTTGGGGGCCAGTCCAAGAGTGAGATGGAAGAATATTATCAAATAGGCAATGAGAGCCTTACTTAGCGCATGTTTCTGGAGCAAGGACCTGACAGCAAGTGTTAGGGGTGGGTTTAAGTCTGAAGAGGGCCTGAGAAGTGTAAGTGAGACAGGGTTGCAACGGAAAATGGGCAGAGGATCTGACCCCTGGCCCCACCCGGATGCAGACAGGCGTAGGCAGGCTTGCCTTTGGCACGCCTTCGGCACGCCAGTGGCGCGCCCGCTGAGCGTTCGCCACGGCATGAATTTAAGTAGAGTAATAACCGGAAGTGCCGTGAGTAGCGAGCCTGCCTGGTTCAGTGACACCCTCCGCACAAACGGCACACAGCCGCAGCAGAACGGGGCAGAACCAGAAGAAGCAACACTTGTGTGGATGGGCCATGTGCATGTGACAGGGAAGGGCCCAAAACATATTGTGGAGACATCAAAATTATCGATCACACAAGAATGTGGTTTTGCATGAGAGTCACCTTCGTTTTTGGTCCCAGGCTTGGCGGCCATCTAGGGAAACCTACCAATCCCACACATTTCTGAAAACTAGACACCATGGAGAGGCCAGGGAGGTGTGGCTTGTGTGGATCCCCAAATGTTTTCTTACCTAGAATCCCCTGCAAACATCAAATCTAGCTACAAAAATCACATTTCCCTCCCATTTTTGCATGGGAAAGTTGTGAGATCACTGGGCCGTCACAAATTTCCTATCACCCAGTGCTCCAACAGGTCTCCTGATGAAGATGCTACCTCACTTGTGTGGGTGGTCAAAGTGCCTGCGACAGGGAAGGGCTCAAAACATATTGTGGAGGCATCAAAATTATTGATCACAAAAGGACTTGATTTTGCAAGTGGGTCGCCTGCGTTTTTGGTCCCGGACTCAGCAGCCATCTAGAGAAATCTACCAAACTCAGACATTTCTGAAAACTAGACACCTGGGAGAGTCCAGAGAGGTGTGGTTTGCATGGATCACTCAAAGATTTCTTACCCAGAATCCCCTGAAAACCTCAAATTTAGCTAAACAAAAGCACATTTTTATAACACTTCTGTGTGGGATTACCGCACCGGCACAAATTTCCTACCACCCACACCTCCCTGGACTCCCCCAGGTGTCTAGTTTTCAAAACTCTCTGGGTTTGGTAGGTTTCCCTAGATGGCCGCTGAGCCCAGGACTAAAAACTCAGGTGACCCCTTTCAAAACCAGGTCCCTTTGCGATCAATAATTTTGATGCCTCCACAATGCATTTTGGGCCCTTCCCTGTTGAGGGTCATTCTCCACTCACAGGTACCATTTTTATCGGGAGAGGTGGGGGAATGCTGGGTAGGAAATTTGTGTCGGCTAGGTGATTCCACAGCTTTACAACACAAAAATGTGAAGTAAATGTGGGACTTGGCCCACCCATGCAAGTGAGGTAGCATTTTTATAGGGAGACTTGAGAGAATGCTGGGTGGGTGGAAGTTTGTGGCTCTCTGTAGTTTCCAGAACTTTCCATCACAGAAATGTGAGGAAAATGTGTTTTTTTGTTTTACAAACTTTGAATTTTGCAAGGAATTCTGGGTAGCAGAAACTCGTGACAGCCACACAAGTCACCACACCCTGGATTCCCCTGTGTGTCTAGTTTTAAAAAATGTACAGGTTTGGTAGATTTTCCTAGATGCAAGCTGAGCTAGTGTCTAAAATCCACAGCTAGGCACATTGCAAAAAAAGGGTCACATTTCACTAGTAAAATGTGATGTGTCCACTTTGTGTTTTGAACCATTTCCTGTCATGGGCACTAAGCTTATCCCTACAAGTGAGGTACCATTTTTATCAAGAGACTTGGGGGAAGGCTGGGTGGGTGGAAATTCGTGGCTCCCAGCAGATTCCAGAACTTTCCATCACATAAATGTAGGAAGAATATGTTTTTTTTTACAAAGTTTGAGGTTTGAAAGGGATTATGGTGAGAGCCACACAAGTCACCTCATCCTGGATTCCCCTGGGTGTCTACCTTTAAAAAGATACAGGTTTGCTAGGATTCCCTATGTCCTGGCTGAGCTAGGGTCTAAAATGCACAGCTAGACACATTGCAAAAAAAGGGTCAGTTTTCAGTTTAAAAATGTGATGTGTTCACATTGTGTTTTGTGCCATTTCCTGTCGCAGGCACTAGGCCTACCCATGCAAATGAGGTACCATTTTTATAGGGAGAGTTGTGGAAATGCTGGAAGGGTGGAAGTTTGTGGCTCCACGCATATTCCAGAACCTTCCATCATGGAAATATGAGGAAAATGTGTTTTTTTGACAAAGTTTGAGGTTTACAAGGGATTCTGGATAACAGAACCTAGTGAGAGCGACACATGTCACCCCATCCTGGATTTCCCTGTGTGTCTAGTTTTAAAAAATTTACAGGTTGGCTAGGTTTCCCTAAGTGTCAGCTGAGCTAGGGTCTAAAATCCACAGCCATGCACATTGCAAAAAAAGGATCAGTTTTCACTGGAAAAATGTGATGTGTCCACTTTGCGTTTTATGCCATTTCCTGTCACGGGCACTAGGCCTATCCACACAAGTGAGGTACCATTTTTGTTGGGAGAGTCAGGGAAATGCAGGATGGGTGATTGTTTGTGGCTCCCCTCAGATTCCAGAACTTTTCATCACAAACATTTTTGGAAAATATGTTTTTGTTTACAATTTTGATGTTTGCATGTGATTCTGGGTGACAATCCTTGTGAGAGCTACACATGTCACCCAATCCTGGATTTCCCTGAATATCTAGTTTTCAAAAATGTATAGGTGTGCTAGGTTTCCCCAGCTGCCGGCTGAGCTAGGGTCCAAAATCCACAGCTAGGCACATTTCGAAAAAAGGGTCTGTTTTCACTGGAAAAATGTGATGCGACCACATTGTGTTTTGGGCAGTTTCCTGTTGCGGGCAGTTAGCATACCCACACAAGTGAGGTACCATTTTATCGAGAGGCTTGGGTGAATTCTTGATGGTTGGAAGTTTGTGACTTCCCGAAGATTCCAGAACTTTCCATCACATGATTGTGGGGAAATGTATTTTTTTCACAAAGTTTGAGGTTTATAAGGGAATCTGAGTAACAGAACCTTAAGAGAGCCATACAAGTCACCCCATCCTGTATTTTCCTGTGTCTAGTTTTCAAAAATGTTTACAGGTTTTCTAGGCTTCCCTAGGTGTGGGCTGAGGTGGGATCCAAAATCCACAGCTAGGCACATTGCAAAAAAGGTCTGTTTTCACTGGAAAAAATGTGTAAACTTTGTGTTTTGGGCCATTTCCTGTCATGGGCACTATGCCTACCCACACAAGTGAGGAACAATTTTGAGACTGAATGCTGAGCAGGTAGAAGTTTGTGACTTCACACAGATTCCAGAACTTCCCATCACTGGAATGTGAGGAAATTAGTTTTTTTATAGAATTTGATGTTTGCAAGGGATTCTGGGTACCAGAACCTAGCGAGAGCCACACATGTCACCCCATCCTGGATTCCCCTGGGTGTCTAGTTTTCAAAAAGCTACAGGTTTGCTAAGTTTCCCTAGGTGCGGGTGATATAGGGCCCAAACTCCACAGCTAGGCACATTTCGAAAAAAGGGTCTGTTTTCACTGAAAAAATGTGATGTGTACACGTTGTGTTTTGGCCCATGTCCTGTTGCGGGCACTAGGCCTATCCACACAAGTGAGATGCTATTTTTATTGGCAGACTTGGGGAAATGCCGTATGAGTGGAAGTTTGTGGCTCCAAGCAGAGTTTATAACCTTCCATCACAGAAATGTGTTTTTTTGACAAAGTATAAGGTTTGCATGGGATTCTGGGTAATGAAATGAAATGAAATGAAATTTGTACTTGTAAAGCGCACTGTTACCCTAGGGTGTCCTGGCGCTGTACGCATACCGCTGTGGAACCCTTCCTGTCTTTTCCCTGTGAAATGTCCACTCCTGGGCACCCCCAAGGTGAAGCCAGGCATCCCAGCGCTGGTGGGGCCGTTGTGGAGATTAAGCAAGCTATTGCCCAGAGTTGCAGAGTGGGACCCATGATTAGAATAGGCACCGAGGCGAGAATTATCAGGTCTGAGGAAATTGAGCCCAAGACCCGCCGAGGCGGGAATTGAACCCTGGTCCCGGGCCAGATCTCTGCATCAGGGTCTGCCGCTCTAACCATTGAGCCACACTTCTCCACAGAACTTGGTGAGCGCCACATAAGACACCCCATCCTGAATTCTCCTGGGTTCCTAGTTTTCATAAATGTACAAATTTACTAGGTTTCCCTAGGTACCGGCTGAGCTAGGGTCCAAAATCCACAGCTAGACACTTTGCAAAAAAGGGTCTGTTTTCACTGCAAAATTGTGATGTGTCCATGTTGTGTTTTGGGACATTTCCTGTCACGGCCACTAGGCCTAATCACACAAGTGAGGTATCATTTTGTATCGAGAGACTGGAAATGCTGAGTGCATGGAAGTTTGTGGCTCCCCGCAGATTCTAGAAACTTCCATCACAGATGTGTGAGGAAAATGTTTTTTTTTTTACAAAGGTTGAGGTTTGCAAGAGATTCTGAGTAACAGAACGTGGTGAGAGCCACACAAGTCAGCCCATCCTGGATTTCCTGGTGCATCTAGTTTTAAAAAATGTACATTTACATCACTGGAAAAAATGTGATGTGTCCACTTTGCGTTTTGGGCCGATTCCTGTTGTGGGCATTAGGCCTACCCACTCAAGTGAGGTACCATTTTTGGTATACAGTCTAAATATCAAATTTTAAATATCAACATGACAAAATATCGAGTTTTAAATATCGAGTGGACAGAATATCGACTGTCAAAAATATAGTGGTACAGAATATCGAAATGCAGGTAAGAAAAATCGATTGTCATAATATCGAAGTTAGTAATATTGTCAGTCATAATATCGTTGTTAAAAATATCGAATTTTTTTAGTGTAAATGTTAGTATATGTGTTAAAAGTATATATTATTTTTGTAATGTATGTTTGAATTTTTTTAAAGTAATGAATTTTATGTTAAATTATTTTTGCGTATTTTAGTTCTGTAGCGGGTTGTGGGTTTATAGGGGAATAGGGTGGGATGTAATTTAATTATAATATTTTAATTAAGAATTTTTTTGAATTAATGAATTATATGTTCATTAATTTTTGCGTAATTTTATTCTGTAGCGGGTTGTGGGTTTATAGGGGAATAGGGTGGGAAATCATTTAATTCCAATTAATTAATTAATTAATTAATTAATATTTTTGTATTTAATAATTTATATTGTTAATTGAGTTAATTAATTAATTATTAATTAATTATAAATGTATTAATAACAATTAATACTTTATTGGTAAATATGTTAATTGTTTAAAAAAAAGTTAATAGTTAGTTATTAATTTGATATTAATTATTAATTTGTTAATATGTTAATTGTGTACTTTTTTTTGGAGTGGGTTGATTGTTGATAGGGGAGTAGGGTGGGAAGTAATTTTATTTTTATTAAACATTTTTATATTTTTTATATAATATTTTTTTAAAGGTATTTTATAGTATTAATTGTGTGAATTAATTTATAGTTGATGGAAATTAATTTTATCGTTAATTGTTATTAGTTAAGTAATTAATTGATAATTAATTATGTTAATTTATTATTTTTTACAATATTGGTGGTGACGTTTATAGGGGAATATGGTGGGAGGTAAATAATTTTTTTTAAATTAATTGTTAATTAATGTTAATTATACTGCAGAAGTGGGAATACTAAATTAATCCCCTACACTATCCAACACTTTCCCTACTGTTGCACTCGCTGGAGTGGGAATAGTAATTTTTACCCACCCGCTAACCAAAACGTTCCCTACTGTTGCACTCACTGGAGTGGGAATAGTAATTTTTACACTCCTGCTATCCAACGCTTTCCCGACTGTTACACTGGGTGGTGTGGGAATAGTAAATTATTCCCATTCGCTATCCAACACTTTCCCTACTGTTGCACTCTCTGGAGTGGGAATAGTAATTTTTACCCACCTGCTATCCAACACTTTCCCTACTGTTGCACTCGGTGGAGTGGGAATAGTGATTTTTACTCACCCGCTATCCAACACTTTCTCTACTGGTACACTCGTTGGAGTGGGAATAGTAATTTGTACCCTCCCACTATCCAACACTTTCCCTACTGTTGCACTCACTGGAGTGGGAATAGTAATTTTTACCCTCCTGCTATCCAACACTTTCCCTACTGTTGCACTGACTGGAGTGGGAATAGTAAATGATTCCCACACGCTATCCAACACTTTCCCTACTGTTGCACTTGCTGGAGTGGGAATAGTAATTTTTACCCACCCGCTAACCAAAACGTTCCCTACTGTTGCACTCACTGGAGTGGGAATAGTAATTTTTACACTCCTGCTATCCAACGCTTTCCCGACTGTTACACTGGGTGGTGTGGGAATAGTAAATTATTCCCATTCGCTATCCAACACTTTCCCTACTGTTGCACTCTCTGGAGTGGGAATAGTAATTTTTACCTACCTGCTATCCAACAGTTTCCCTACTGTTGCACTCGCTGGAGTGGAAATAGTAATTTTTACCCACCCGCTATCCAACACTTTCCCTACTGTTGCACTCACTAAAGTGGGAATAGTAATTTTTACCTTCCCGCTATCCAACGCTTTCCCTACTGTTACACTTGTTGGAGTGGGAATAGTAATTTTATCCCCTACACTATGCAATGTTTTCCCTACTGTTATAATTAATGTAGTGTGAAATATTATTATTTTTTAAAAATAATTTTAATAATTTAATTTATTATATAGAAAATTAACTTTTATATTTATATTACAGGTTTATTTAGATATATATGTAATTATAATTTAAATTATGTTTTTAACATTTTATAATTAAATTTAATAATTATTTATTTATATTAAGTTAATATATATATATAAACATTTAATTATGCATGTTTAATATTTTTTTACATTAAATTTATTATTTATTGATTTTAACATTTTTTAAATAATTCTAACTATGGGGGGTCATTACGAGGGAGGTCATAAAACCTTCCCGACCTCCATGGTAGCGGGAAAAGACCACCCGCAAGGCCCGCGACATAACCGCCGGTCGCATTACGATGTTCCTTGCTCGAAATCCGACCGCGGCGGTCGGTTCGCGGGCTTCAACATTGCGGCGGTTGCTGATGCACGCAGCACTGCCGCAATGTCAAAAGGAGCATGTCCTGCATTTCCCTGCACTGGACCAGGGTTGAGACATCTTTGTTTTGTTCTTGTTCTGGCCCCTAATAGGAACAATATCATTAAGGGCTGAGCAGATCCAATTTTAGTAGTCCTCTACCATCTGATCTAGATTAGTATCATTAACAGAAAAAGATTGTGATAATCGATAGTCCAGGTCAGTAGCTTTGATTTTATGCCACGCACGGTTAGCCTGGTATGGTTTACGTACCATGTAATTTTAAGTTCCACATTACTGCATAGTGGTCTGTCCAGAATGTCAAAGAATGAATAAATGTAATGTTAGGTTTGTTGGTGAAAATTCCATCTAGCAAGTGGCCCGCATGATGTGTGGGACCCTCCACTATTTGGGCTAAAGCCAAGACCTGACAGAGTATCTAAGAGGTATTCTCTTTCTGTGTCAGAACGGTTTTCCAAATGGAAATAAAATCCCCAATGACCGTAAAGTCAGTTTTCAGTAGAAGGACTTCCAGTAACTGGCTGATGTTTCCTACAAATGTTGGTCTTGGTCCAGGAGGGCGATAGATAAGCAACCCATTAAATTATTGGGTATTTGTGACTTCAATATTGAATATCACTGCTTCCATACCCTCAACATTGACTGGGTTAAAAGCTACTTGCAAGTGCTCTCGATAAAATATTGCCAGTCCCCCTCCCCTTTTTTTGGGTCTGTCGAGATGGAACACAGTATATCCATCAGGTGCTGCCGCTGTAATCTCAGGGCCTGATGAGTTATATGGTCACGTTTCTGTCATGAGCACTAGGTCTAAGTGCTGGTTAGAGATAAATTCAGTAACCTCCATATGGTGTTTTACTAACGATCTGGAGTCCATAAGGGCTCAGAAGATGGCTGGTCGGTCATCTAGGAGCTCAGGTCTATTGGAAGAGTTTTTACAAATATAGCCCTCCACAGGTGGGTGCACCATCAGAAAAATTCTGTTGCAGGTAGAGCAGGACATCGGTGTGGATTTAATCATATCTGCTAAACTTAATGGAGGACAATTGTCTGACTTACTCGTAGCATTTAAGTCAAGAAGTGCTTCTCGCAAGTAGCTGAACCCCCGGTGAAGATCCAGGTGAGGATGGCCAGGAGGATCGGCACTGGACACGGTCCAGGCGCAGACGGGCACAGGCAGGCTTGCTTTTGGCGTGCTTGTTTTGTGACCACTGCACGCGTCCGCTGCATGTCGGTGCCATCCTCCAGTTTTATACTGAAGGAAGTAGGTCAAGTGAACAGCTAGAATGTCTCCCTCTGAAAATGGCGGCTATGGTCGGAAAGAGAGCAGGACTACTGTCCTCCCTCCACTCATTCAGCATGGAAGTGCTGCGGTGGACCTAGGAGGAACGGGAACAGGCTAATTAGCTGGGAGCAGCAAACTAAGTTAAACAGGTAAGTATATCTCTAGAAGGATCATCCAATAGTTAAAAATAGCAATGTAAAAGATGCCATAAGTAAGTTAAAATAAATGCTAAAGAGATTTTTACTGTGTCTGCAGACTCTGTCCGCTGCACGTCAGCGGGAAACAGCGTTTACAACGCTGGTAATACCACGCGGGTAGATAACAACGCGGACGTTACATCGTCCGCTTTTTTACCATGCATGGCGCGCAACACCAGGGAATGTGTTGGATTTTAAATCCGACACATTCCCTGCTGTTGCGCTAACTGGAGTAGGAATAGTAATTTATACTATTCCTAAGTCCAGCGCGCCATCTAGCGCAAGTCGTAGAAACGACTTGCGATGTAAAGCCATGCGTGGTAACAACGCAGACGATGTAACATCCGCGTTGTAACCTACTGCGGGGTAATAGATGGCGTAGTAAAATCATACATTCCGCGTCAGCGCCATCCTCCAGTTTTGTACTGAAGGAAGGAGGTCAGGCGAACAGCTAGAACATCGCCCTCCCAAAATGGCGGCTGTGGTCAGAAAGAAAGTGGTATTCCCCCAATAGATGACTTCGCTCTGAAGGAGGGAAATTGATACTGCTCCTCAGGTTTCGGAAAGCCAACTGGGGCGGTAGAAGTTTCACAGTTGGGGCCACGGAACTCTGGAACAGCCTCCCAAGCTCCATTAGAACTCTCCCTTCTCTGTTGGCCTTTAGGATGGCACTCAAAACTTGGCTGTTCCGCAAATAGGGCTATATCGTTTCTCAGGACTTCTAGCACCAAGACACCGTCTGGTATTCGTGCACTTTAGAAATCACAATAACATAACATAACAAAGAGAGCAAGACTACTGCCCCTTCCTCCACTCAATCAGCACAGAAGTGCTGATGTGGACCAGGGAGGAACAGGAACAGGCTAATAACCTGGGAGCAGCAAACAAAGTTAAAAAGGGAAATATGTCTGTAGAAGGATCACCAGATAGTTAAAAATTGCAATTTAAAAGGTGCCGTAAGTAAGTTAAAATAAATGCTAAAGAACTTTTTTACCGCATCTGCAGACTCATGAAATACCAACATTATTGTCGGAAAATCTGACCCTCACATCTCCCCAAATATTACTGACCAAGCTACGCCTCTGGTGCAACTCACCATAC
>CAWUFW010029287.1:0-19382 GCA_963921515.1 Calotriton arnoldi | reverse complement strand
CATAGTGCTCCCTATGTATCTCAGGTTACATGGGCACTCAAGGGCATAAACAATAAAGTTGGAGCTGCATGTAAGAAATTGTTTGATGCTTCTCTCGCCACTGGGAGTTTTTGTATGTTTTTCTCATGTGGCTGTTGCTGCAAGCTTTGCAGTGCCCACACGGGTAGAAACCTTGCTAAGTGTGTTATAGACCTTGTGGTCTCTTGGTTATATCACCCTTCACGAGTAGATCTTTCAAGTTTCTCCCTCTCTTGTATGTGATCATGGGGCGTGAGGGTAAGTCGCGCCCTATGATGGGGTCACATTCCAGAATACTCCAGTTTTTAGCAAGTATTCTGTGGATTTTACTTGATTCTGAATTGTATGTGAGGATAACTCTCAGAGTATTTTGTTTTTCTGTTTCAGTACTATCTGTGACTTTTTCCTGTAGTGTTTCCTCCCTCTGAATGGTTTTAACTCTCCTGATTGCTTTGTTCAGAACCCAAATCGGATAGCCTCTTTCCTTAAATCTTTCAATCATACACTTTGCAGTGCCCACACGGGTAGAAACCTTGCAAAATGTGTTATAGACCTTGTGGTCTCTTGGTTATATCACCCTTCACGAGTAGATCTTTCAAGTTTCTCCCTCTCTTGTACGTGATCATGGGGCGTGAGGATAAGTCACGCACTATGATGGGGTCACATTCCATAATACTCCAGTTTTTAGCAAGTATTCTGTGGATTTTACTCGATTCTGAATTGTATGTGAGGATAACTCTCATAGTATTTTGTTTTTCTGTTTCAGTACTATCTGTGACGTTTTCCTGTAGTGTTTCCTCCCTCTGAATGGTTTTAACTCTCCTGATTGCTTTGTTCAGAACCCACATCGGATAACCTCTTTCCTTAAATCTTTCAATCATACATTTTTGTTCCTCCTCGTACATACTGTCTGTGCTACAGTTCCTCATTTCCCACAGTAGTTCCCCAAAGGGGATACTTCACTTGAGTGTGTCAGGGTGGCTACTGAGGGCATGGAGTAAAGTGTTGCCTGCTGTGGTTTTACGGTGTAGTCTCGTCTGTAACTTTTTAGTTCCCTCATCTACCACTACCATCACATCGAGGAATTCTATTGATTTTCTGTTCATCGTGTGTGTGAGGTTGCATCTGTTGTCATTGAGTTTATGCACAAAATCCCCGGCACTGTCCTCACTTCCTTTCCAGATGATAAAGAGGTCATCTATATATTGTAGCCATACTGCTACTTTTTCTAACATGGGTGTGTCTCGTCTTTTCTGATTTCTTCCTCCCATGCTCCCAGAAAGAGATTAGCAAAACTGGGAGCAAAGCACGATCCAATCACTGCCCCTAGTATCTGTTTATACAATGTACCATCAAACATAAAAATATTATTGTGGAGGCAGAATCTCATCATCTCCACAAGAACATTGGTATGTTTGAGGTATCTCATGGGTCTATTTTCCAAACATGTAGGCAGGCACTGATGCCTAGAGTATGATTAATGATAGTGTACAACAAATTCACATCCATCATAAAATCACTGGCAGAGGACTCGAAACAATGATCATCGCCCAGTAGACACAAGCAGTAACATTGTGTCTGTGATGATATGAGAGATGTATAAGAAAGAATGTCTTTGACGTGATCAACTTGAAGATGAAAGATTCTACACCAAGATAACCACTCAAGAATATAATGATCCAGTAGTTCTTAATTTGTGGAAGCAGTTTTGGAACAATGGAAAGATAAGGGTATCTTACTATGGGAAGAATACTGTTATCTGAAGCAAAACTATCCGCAACTGCCCATTTTGTATCTTTTACCCAAGGTCCACAAAAACGCACTTACACCACCAGGAAGACCTATTGGATCATCAATTGGGAGTGTGTTGGAGAAGATCTCCAAATATGTTGATCACTTCCTAAGACAGTACGTTGGGACACTCCCGTCCTACATCAAAGACACAAAAGACTTCTTGTGTAAATTGAACAATATTGTGTGGGAAGAGGACTTCCTATGGATTACGATGGATGCAAATTCGTTGTACACTATCATTAATCATAATCTAGGCATCAGTGCCTGCGTACATTTTTTGGAAAATAGACCCATGAGATACCTCGAACATACCAATGTTCTTGTGGAGATGATGAGATTCTGCCTCCACAATAATATTTTTTATGTTTGATGGTACATTGTATAAACAGATACTAGGGACAGTGATGGGAACGTGCTTTGCTCCCAGTTTTGCTAATCTCTTTCTAGGAGCATGGGAGGAAGAAATCAGAAAAGACGAGACACTTACACCTATGTTTGAAAAAGTAGCAGTATGCCACAATATATAGATGACCTCTTTATCATCTGGAAAGGAAGTGAGGACAGTGCCAGGGATGTTGTGGATAAACTCAAAGACAACAGATGCAACCTCACACTTACACACACAATGAACAGAAAATCTATAGAATTCCTCGATGTGATGGTAGTGGTAGATGAGGGAACCAAAAAGTTACAGACAAGACTACACCGTAAAACCACAGCAGGCAACAGTTTACTCCATGCCCTCAGTAGCCACCCTGACACCCTCAAGTGAAGTATCCCCTTTGGGGAACTACTGAGGGCAAGGAGGAACTGTAGCAAAGACAGTATGTACGAGGAGGAACAAAAATGTATGATTGAAAGATTTAAGGAAAGAGGCTATCCGATGTGGGTTCTGAACAAAGCAATCAGGAGAGTTAAAACCATTCAGAGGGAGGAAACACTACAGGAAAAAGTCACAGATAGTACTGAAACAGAAAAACAAAATACTATGAGAGTTATCCTCACATACAATTCAGAATCGAGTAAAATCCACAGAATACTTGCTAAAAACTGGAGTATTATGGAATGTGACCCCATCATAGGGCGCGACTTACCCTTACACCCCATGATCATGTACAAGAGAGGGAGAAACTTGAAAGATCTACTCGTGAAGGGTGATATAACCAAGAGACCACAAGTTCTACAACACACTTTGCAAGGTTTCTACCCGTGTTGGCACTGCAAAGCTTGCAGCAACGGCCACATGAGAAAAACATACCTAACTCCCAGTGGCGAGAGAAGCATCAAACAATTTCTTACATGCAGCTCCAACTTTATTGTTTATGCCCTTGAGTGCCCATGTAACCTGAGATACATAGGGAGCACTATGTTTGCTGCTAAGAAAAGAGTACTTGAGCATTTGAGAGCAATAAACAACAAAGACAGTCACTATCCAGTAGCAAGGCACTTTGGGGAATACCATCTCTCAAATAGCTCACTCCTGAAATATTGCATTTTGGAACAAGTCAAACAGAATCCTAGAGGAGGTAACAGAACGTTACAATTGAGGCAACGTGAATCATGATACATATTGGACCTACAAACCAAGAGCCCTATGGGACACAATCAAGATGAAGAATTGGGGATCCATCTTCATGAGCACTAAATGTTAATTGACATTACTTAACTTTGTCATTTGCTCACTGCCTTTTTTTCCTTTTTCCTTCCACTACCACTTAGGCACAATAGTATCTATTCTCCCATTAGATAATTCATCTGTAACTATCAACTGCTTATGTGCATATAATTTTGTGTATACCTATAGCTGAGTAAGAGTCTAGGTTGACAAATGAATAGACTTGCATGACCTAACTGTATACAACCTGTATCTATATAATTGCTGTTTTTAAACCTGATTTTAACATGCACTTTTGCCTTTCTATTTCAGGAGGAAAAGAAGGGACCTTATCTTGGAGGTGTAATAGGATCTTGGCTCCCTACCCTTTTCTTCGTGACATCACGTCATCCTAATTGGAAAACAGCATGAGATAAGACTGTTGATTTATAATTTCTTCATATATTTTTTTCTTCTTCTAGTAGATAATTGTAACATTGTATTCTATTTGTTTCAGTCCTACAGTTATGTTTAAGCACATTTGAGGGGGAACACTTAGGGATTTAGTGGTGAGCTTCAGCGTAATTTTGCATAAATTAGAGTTGGACTTTTAATCCCTCCCCATAAGATTAGACGAGACTGTCAACCATGTACTATTCTCAATACAGCCACTAGGCGAATGAAAAGGGCCAACTTCGTACAGAATAGTCCCCCAGGCGCGGGTATAGCGATTCTTAATCAGTCACTTATGCGTAATCACCATAGAATTTGTCCTTCACTGCAGTGACATAATCACTTATATCGTGGGTATTACGAACCCCACGCATACCATGCATAGGGGCCACTTTGGCGTTTACACCGCAATTTTCAATTAAACTTTATTTATCATCAGTCTGAACACTTTGACAGAAGCTCCATGTCTACTATGTTTATGTTGACATGGTTACACGACGCTGAGTGCCTGCCCAATTTTGCAGTATCAGAGGGGAGAAGTACATACACGAGGAACGTGCCTACATTAATTCGGTATATACCTTGAATACAAGTATCAATTTTGGCACTTGATACCAATAAGGGGCTATTAGTAGCAAAGATTCACATTTAATTTATTCGAGACCTCCCTTGTGGCTAGTATAATTAGAATCAATAATGGACGAGTTAACACAATCTCCAGAGGGTAATATGAACTGAGATGAACACTTCTTATTGTTTAATGTAGTATATTTGACCATTACAAAATGGATCCCAAATTGACAGGGTATGCACCTACATGTAATGTACTGTCCTATTTCAATTTCCATGATCTTTTATGTGAAACAGGCGCTGTTTCTACATGCCAGTGTGTGATCAAGACTGCTTTGACAGTCGAAACGCGTAACTGGCATTAAACCTTGGTATTGCAGCAATGCTGAGTGTGCGATTACTTGTTTGAAGAGAATTCAATTATATTTTTAGTATATGTGATGATCATATATATATTCACTGAGAAAAGCCAGTAGGTTTCAGGCACGTTATAGTTAGAAATTAGCATTTAAAAATCCATAGAAATTAACTGAAAAAACCATAGGTTTCAGGAAAGTTATAGTTAGTTGGACATTGCACTCGTACAAAACCATAGAAATTCCGGCGTTATAGTTAGTTCAGCTAACTATAACTCGCGCCCAGCAATGCACTGCTGATGACATCACATATTACATCATTCATGACATGGTCAGTGACATCACTGATGACATTCAAATGACATCACTGATGACATCAATGATGACATCACTGATGACATCATCCAGTGACTGTGTGTTCTGTAAAGTTTAATTTTGTTTTATATATATGCCAAGCTGTATTGAGGAATGAGTGGGTGTATAAGTGTCTGTATGGAGGATTTAGTAGGTACGTGACTGACTGTATCAGTAAGTGATTAAATGTGTCTTACTGAATGCATGGGTTAGTGACTAAACTGTGTGAAAGTCTGTATCAGTCTGTCTGTTGTTGTGTAAGCTGCTGCATGGGTTGGTGAGTAGCTGCATGAGTGTCTATATGGGTTATTGATTGCTTGCCTGAGTATTTGTATGGCTGCCTGAGTGTGTGTGTGGGTGGGTGGGAGGTGTGTGACTCTGTGCATAGATGTGTGAGTAGTTGATTCACTGGGTGTATGGGTTCAAGAGTGCATGTGGAAACAGCTGTATGGGTGGGTGAGTGTGTGTGTATGGGTGTGTTGGTGAGTGAATGGATGTCTCAGTGGTACATGTGCAAGTAACTACATATGTAAAAGGCAGTATATGTGAGTGATGGTGTATATAAATAACTATATGTGAGAGTCAGTAATTGTGAGAGTGGCTGCATGGATGAGTGTGTATTTATATCAGTGATTATATAAGAGAGTAAGTATGCAGTAGTGTAGGAGAGTAGGATCTGCTTCACAGGGGTACCCCCACTTTTTGCTGATACTTCACTGGTTTTCGACATTAGTCTGGCTGGGGCCCTGCTATTCAGAACCCCAGCCTAGCTGTTTCCTCTTTAAAAGGGTCTCCATGTGCCTTAGGCACATCACTGATTGGGATCTGGAGTGCCCTTGTAAGTCCCTAGTATATGGTATACTATGTACCAAGGGCATAGGTACCTCAGAGGCCTGCCAGGGGCTGCAGCATGTATTATGCCACCCCTGGTAGGCCATCCAAACTGACACCACAGGTCTGCTACTGCAGCCTGGGTAAGGTGGTGCATGCACCCCTTGCTGTGGTATAGGTTACCTATATCACTAAAAGCATACACACATATAAACCTATAAGTCACTCCTAAGGCAGGCCTTATCAATCCTAAAGGCAGAGTGCATGGTTCTTATGTGAGAGGGTGCCCCTGCATGAGCAGGGCCCCTCTGCAGCGTTCGGAGACCATCTCTGATGCTGTTTGTAGTGCAGCCTGACCATATACTCTTAAACGCATTATATCCTCGCGGTAAAATGCTAACTATGGAATGGCTGCACCTAAACATGTCGTGTTTGGTGTCAAACATCTTGGAATACTACCCCCCGCCAATCCTGGCGGCGGGGGTAGCATTCCACCCTTCTAGAGGGAAAGGCATGTTAACTCTGACGAGTCCGGTAACTTCTTTCCAGAGCCCTGGCATCACAAAATGGATGCTGCTGCCACAGACACGAGTCTGGCCTCCTGCTGCTGGACGAAACTCCGGCAGGGGAGGCCTGGACAACAGGTTTCCTGTCCCAGGGAGGTGTGACCACCTCCCCAGACAGGACAATGTGTATTGGGGCTGGGCGGGAGCACTTTCGGGTGCTTTGAAGTCCTGCACTGGGGGCACATTTGGTGTCCCTAGTGCATACCCCAGTTCAAACCGGATCAGGGGCTTGCAGCCCCTGCTTTGGCGCGAACTGGACAAAGGGAAAGGGGTGTAGCCACCCCTCTGCCCTGACCCACCCATAGGTGGGGCCACAGAGTAGTCCATCCCCTATTTTTGGAATAAAGGTAGGAACCCAGTCCTTAGGACTTTAGATTATACCTGGACGAAACTCTGAAACAGAATCCTGGACCTTCGACGCTCTACTCACGATTAGAGGACTGAAGAATCTCCCTTGGGGTCAAGGAGTGACTCCCCTGCTTGGCAGGCACCAAAGAAGCATCTGTCCGGTTCGCATTACTGAAGCTCCCGTCGGACGCCGAAGTCATCGCATCACCAGAGGTGGATTCTCAGACTTCCCCGAGGCTACCCTGAGTCCCCAGCAAAGCTGAGGCCCGTGGCTATCGTGGGTGACTTGAGACCGTGACCCCTGGACACCGAGCACACTTGCAAGTGCACCATCTTCTGGGTCTCCCAAGAAGTCGTGCTTTGGGCTCCGAGTAGCCCTAGCCTCCAGCACCACCTGCACCGAAGATCACTGGCCCCCACTCCACGAGTGTCCTGTAAGCCAGCTCCACGTGCGGCGTCACGAGGCTCCTTCGCGGTCGCTAGCCCGTTGGCTAGTAGCCCTTACCGAAGGCCAATCTTTTCTTTACTTGGCAGTCTGGTTGCTCCAGGCCTGCCCTCACTTACCCTTGCTGGGTGAGTTCCCCAGACCTTGCTGGTCTGCATCATCGACGATCTACATCTTCCTTGAGACTTGCCGTTGCCAAGGCCTGTTGGGTCCAATCTGGTCGCCGACACCTCTGCACTCGACAGACATCAAGCAACAGCCCGAATCCTGCTCCTGGTCGCCGACAACGCCTCCCGGACCTCGTGGCTGAAGAGTCAAGACGACCGTCAACGAACTTGAAGCACTCGACATCGGTGGGCATCCGTCCATCGCCATCCTGGTCACTGGCTAGTGACCCAGACTCTGTCCCCTCTGCTTTCAGGTTCTTCAGAACTCCGATCCACTCTTGGATCCACCCGGACACTTTTCTCCTGGTCGCCAGCAGCACTTTGCAGCAGATCGCCATAAGAAACGACGACGAAACCCGACCCCGAAAGGCACCTATGCACCCGGCTTCCCTGGGTGAGGTAACACGAGTACTCCGGTGCTCCCGTGGGTAGAGACTCTTCAAAGTCCTAGATCTCAAAGGGTTTTGTCCTAGTCCTCTTTAAAGTGTCCCTTTCCTCTATTTTCCCGATCCCGACTTTCTCCATAGAAGTTAACGGCGTATCGCGGTTGTGTATTTACACTGCACGCGTCTCCCGTGGGTCCCCTGTGTCACTACCTTGGGTGGTTCCTTGTGGTCCAAGCACTTCTAGAGGCTCTAGGCCTAGTGTCTAGTTCAGTCGTGGTTCGCATACCACTTTATTGGTATATGGTTTGGTACGCCCCTAGGGCCCAAACGTGTATTTGTGCTATTACTGTGATTTAAGATCTTATAACCTATGTATTTCGAACTCTAGCCTCATAAAGAGACTAGAGGGGTGTGTTTAGTAATAAATACATATATTTTGAATATATACCTGGTGTGGTGCTCTTTCATTTGGTCACTCAAGAGATTATAGACTGGTAAAACAAGCTGCTTTACATTCCTTCAAGACTTAGCCTGAAGGTTGCTCTCCACAGCTACCACTAGGATAGCTTTCAATAAGGTTGTCTTTAACCTACCTACCATAAGAGTCGATTTGGACTGGTGCACGGTGCCCACTATAATTAGTGGACAGCATATGCCAGGCCAACTTCTCACATTGGTGTGCAGCGTGTGGGATTCCAGCTTGCTATTGTTTTACCAGATAATCTCAATTGAATTGATCAACTGAAAACCACTAAAGGTACCTAAGGTACATATAATTTAAGCTTAGAATATCAGTAAGTTCTACTGAACTTAGAGTTGTGTGTTAAGGGATAGCACAACCCTTTCTACAACTCAAGAGAGTTTAGTAGGCCACACTAGAGTAGGTAGTGCATACACCACACCACACTAGTAATGTCTTTAAAAGCAGGATCTAGAGATGCCCTGCAGGAAGCCATTGAGCTTCCCCTCCAAGTATGACACACTCCCATTCTTGGAACTGAGAGCTTTGTGTAACGTGAGGAAATTAAGGACAGGCCAAAGTCCCACCACCCAACACCTCCAGGAGTTGTTGGTGGCTTATGATCTTAGTAAGTCTTCAGAGACTGAAGGGGTAGGAGCAGAGGGTGGGCCAGCAGATGAGGAAGGGGCCAGGGGTACTACTACCCCCAGCCCCCCTCTGAAACTGACCAGGAGGGTGACAATGACCCTGACCTGGAAAACCCAATCCCTTCTGGGGAAGATGAAGATGAGGATCTAGAGAACCACACCTTTGTCCCCCCAGGAAGGATTATGAGTGTGCTCAGAAAGTCTAGGTCTCCTTCTCAGGAGTCTAACCACTCTGGCACCTCAATAGGGAGCTCTGTTTCTTCTCACAGGAGGGAATCCTCTCATGAGAGAAGAAAGAGACTGGTCCAGTATGAGGAAACTCAACTGGAGATCAGGAAGAAGCAATTGGCTTTAGATAGAGAATCCCTAGATCTCCTTAGAGAGAGAAGAAAGTTGGGACTAGAGTCCCATGGTGGCAGCCATGTCCCTAGAGATAGGGAAAGGTCCTATGACCATAGGAACCTGAGCAAGATTGTCCCTCCCTACCAGAGTGGGGATGATATCCACAAATGGATAACTGCTTTAGAGAGGGCCTGTAAAGTACAGAAGGTCCCTCAGGAGCAGTGGGCAGCAATCTTGTGGCTCTCCTTTGCTGACAAAGGTAGAGACAAGCTCCTCACTGTTAGAGAGGAGGATGCTGACAATTACAAGGTCTTGAAGAGTGCTCTTATTGATGGGTTTGGCCTAACCACTGAACAGTACAGGTTGAAGTTCAGAGACACCCAAAAAGCACAGACTCAAGACTGGGTAGACTATGTGGATTGTTCTGCCAAGGCTCTGGAAGGCTGGTTGATGGGCAGTAAGGTGTGTGACTTCTCAGGATTGTATAATCTGATAATGAGGGAGCAGATTCTTAATAACTGTCAAAACCAGCTGTTGCATCAGTACCTGGTTGACTCTGATCTGACCTCTCCCCAAGAATTGGGAAAGAAGGCAGACAAATGGGTCAGAACCAGGGTGAAGCAGAAGGTACAGAACCAAGGTGGGGAAACCAAGAAGCAAGATGCTAAGAACTCTGACAAGGGTGGGGAGAAGGGTAAAGATCAAAAGTCTTCATCAGGCCCCCAAAAATCTTCTTCTGGTGGGGATTCCCAGTCTACCAAGGGTAAAGGCCAAAGAAAACCATGGTGCAAGGTCTGTAAGCAAAAGACCCACTGGACCAGTGATTGCACCAAGTCCAAAGACTCCAGTCCAGCATCCACCAATGCCCCTAAGGCACCTGTTCCCCCTAGTACAGTTGGTGGAAGTGCTCCAGCAAAGGGTTTAGTAGGGTTCACCCTGGGAACTGAGTTGGGCTCTGACTTAGTCAGGGAACTGACTCAGGCTGTGTTAGTCTGTGATGGAGGCATGGATGTGACCTCCACTGTGAGTCCCAGTAATCTGGGCAAGTACAGACAACAGCCTTTAATCAATGGACGAGAGGCTTTGGCATTTAGGGACACAGGGGCAAGTGTCACAATGGTGACACAAGACCTTGTGCTACCTGGGCAAGTTATACTTGGTGAAATGTACCAAGTGACCAATGCTAGCAATGTCAGAACAGACCATACTCTGGCAGTTGTTAACTTCTCCTGGGGAGGGGTAACTGGCCTTAAGAAGGTTGTGGTAAGTGCAAACCTACCAGTCGAATGCTTGCTTGGCAATGACTTAGAGACTTCTGCTTGGGCAGAAGTGGAGCTCAGGACCCATGCAGAAATGCTGGGGATCCCTGCAGATGTGTTTGCTGTGACCAGGTCACAAGCTAAACTGTCTAAAACTGAACAGGCCTTGGATTCTGGAAGAATGGACCAAGTGCCTTCCAAGAGGAGGAGTAGTAGGGTTAAGGCAGTGCCTTCCCCTTGGCTCAGGAGGAAGATCAGTCCCTTGAGGGGGATGATCTCAGCCCTGAAGAAGGAACTGTCCCAGAGGAACTTGAGCCTGACCAGGTTGAGTTCTTGGGGACAGGGGGACCTTCTAGGGCAGATCTGAGCCAGGAGCAGCAGAGCTGCCCCTCCCTTGAACCCCTCAGACAGCAAGCTGCTGCTGAGGCTGCTGGGAAAGCTAGTGGTCCCCATACAGTGTATTGGGATGATGGACTCCTGTACTCAGAGAGTAGAGACCCCAAGCCTGGTGCTACCAGGAGGTTGGTAATACCTTTGAAGTTCAGGGGCTTCCTATTGACCCTAGCCCATGATATTCCCTTAGCAGGACACCTGGGCCAGAACAAGACTTGGGACAGAATTGTCCCTCACTTTCACTGGCCCCACATGTCTGAAGACAGTAAGGAGTTTTGTCGCTCCTGTGTAACCTGCCAAGCCAGTGGCAAAGCAGGTGGCACTACAAAGGCCCCCTGATACCACTACCTGTGGTGGGGGTGCCCTTTGAGAGGGTAGGGATTGACATTGTTGGTCCCATGGATCCCCAAACAGCATCTGGGCACAGATTTATACTGGTGGTAGTGGATCATGCCACCAGGTATCCAGAGGCTATACCCCTTAGGACCACTACAGCACCTGTGGTGGCAAGGGCCCTCCTGGGAATTTTCTCAAGAGTGGGCTTTCCTAAGGAGGTGGTATCAGACAGGGGTGCAAACTTCATGTCTGGGTACTTAAAGGCAATGTGGAAGGAGTGTGGAGTTACTTATAAGTTCACCACACCCTATCACCCACAATGCAATGGTTTAGTTGAGAGATTCAACAAAACCTTGAAGGGCATGATTAAAGGGCTCCCAGAAAAGCTTAGGCGTAGATGGGACATACTCTTGCCCTGCCTTTTATTCGCATATAGGGAGGTGCCTCAGAAGGGGTTGGTTACAGCCCTTTTGAACTTCTGTTTGGCCACCCTGTGAGGGGTCCACTGTGCTTGGTGAAGGAAGGATGGGAGTTACCTCTCAAGCCCCCAAAGCAAGATATAGTGGACTATGTACTTGGTCTCCGCTCCAGGATGGCTGAGTACATGAAAAAGGCAACCAAAAACCTTGAGGCTAGCCAGGAACTTCAAAAGGCCTGGCATGACCAAAAGGCTGTCCTAACTGTTTACCAGCCAGGACAGAAGGTGTGGGTGTTGGAGCCAGTGGCCCCAGCAGCTCTCCAAGACAAATGGAGTGGACCCCACACTATTGTTGAGCAGAAGGGTGAGGTCACTTACTTAGTAGACCTGGGAACACCCAGGAGTCCCCACAGGGTTCTCCATGTCAACAGACTTAAGCCATATGTGGACAGGGCAGACATGGGCTTGCTCATGGCTACTGATGAAGGGCAGGAGGAAGAGAGTGACCCACTCCCTGACCTGCTCTCACAGAACCCTGACGATGGGTCAGTTGATGGTGCAGCCTTGGCAGGCAGCCTCACTACCCAGCAACAAACTGATTGCAGGCAAGTCCTCAATCAGTTTAGACATATGTTTTCTCTGACACCCAGTCAGACCACCTGGTGCACTCATGAAGTGGACACTGGGGACAGTCTGCCTATTAAAAACAAGATTTATAGGCAACCTGACCATGTCAGGGACTGTATCAGGACTGAAGTCCAGAAGATGTTGGAATTGGGAGTGATTGAGCCCTCAGATAGCCCTTGGGCTAGTCCAGTAGTCCTAGTACCTAAACCTCACACCAGTGGTGGGAAAAGAGAGATGAGGTTTTGTGTAGACTACAGGGGCCTCAATGCAGTCACTAGGACTGATGCCCATCCAATACCCAGGGCAGATGAGCTCATAGATACTTTGGCCTCTGCCAAATATCTCAGCACATTTGACCTAACAGCTGGCTACTGGCAGATCAGACTAGCTGATGCTGCAAAGCCCAAAACAGCATTTTCAACCCCTAGTGGGCATTATCAATTTGTGGTGATGCCCTTTGGTCTGAAAAATGCACCTGCCACTTTCCAGAGGTTGGTGAACACAGTTCTCACAGGACTGGAGGCCTATAGTGCAGCTTATCTAGATGATATTGCTGTCTTTAGCTCCACCTGGGAGGATCACCTGGTCCACCTCAGGAATGTTTTACAGGCCCTGCAAAAGGCAGGCCTGACTATCAAGGCCACTAAGTGCCAGATAGGGCAGAGTCAGGTTGTGTACCTGGGCCACCTTGTGGGTGGAGGCCAGGTTCAACCTTTGCAGAGCAAGATCCAGACCATCATGGACTGGACTGCTCCCACTACCCAGACTCAGGTGAGAGCCTTCTTAGGCCTGACTGGGTACTATAGGAGATTTGTCAAGGGGTATGGATCAATAGTGACACCCTTGAATGACTTAACTTCTAAGAAAATGCCCAAAAAGGTTCAGTGGACAGTTAGCTGTCAGAAGGCATTTGATGACCTCAAGCAGGCCATGTGCACTGCTCCAATTCTGCAGAGTCCTGATTACTCCAAGAAGTTCATTGTTCAAACAGATGCATCTGAATTGGGGGTAGGGGCTGTACTGTCACAATTGAATGAAGAAGGTCAGGATCAGCCAGTAGCTTTTATTAGCAGAAGGCTGACCCCTAGAGAGAAACGTTGGTCAGCCATAGAGAGGGAGGCCTTTGCTGTGGTCTGGGCTCTGAAGAAGTTGAGGCCATACTTGTTTGGTACACACTTCCTGGTTCAGACAGACCATAAGCCCCTCTTATGGCTAAAACAAATGAAGGGTGAAAACCCCAAACTGCTTAGGTGGTCCATTTCCCTACAGGGGATGGACTTTACAGTGGAACATAGGCCTGGGAGTAACCATGCGAATGCAGATGGACTCTCTAGGTATTTCCACTTAGAACATGAAGACTTAACTGGGCAAGGTTAGTTTAATGTCCCTACGTTTGGGGGGGTTGTGTAGGAGAGTAGGATCTGCTTCACAGGGGTACCCCCACTTTTTGCTGATACTTCACTGGTTTTCGACATTAGTCTGGCTGGGGCCCTGCTATTCAGAACCCCAGCCTAGCTGTTTCCTCTTTAAAAGGGTCTCCATGTGCCTTAGGCACATCACTGATTGGGATCTGGAGTGCCCTTGTAAGTCCCTAGTATATGGTATACTATGTACCAAGGGCATAGGTACCTCAGAGGCCTGCCAGGGGCTGCAGCATGTATTATGCCACCCCTGGTAGGCCATCCAAACTGACACCACAGGTCTGCTACTGCAGCCTGGGTAAGGTGGTGCATGCACCCCTTGCTGTGGTATAGGTTACCTATATCACTAAAAGCATACACACATATAAACCTATAAGTCACTCCTAAGGCAGGCCTTATCAATCCTAAAGGCAGAGTGCATGGTTCTTATGTGAGAGGGTGCCCCTGCATGAGCAGGGCCCCTCTGCAGCGTTCGGAGACCATCTCTGATGCTGTTTGTAGTGCAGCCTGACCATATACTCTTAAACGCATTATATCCTCGCGGTAAAATGCTAACTATGGAATGGCTGCACCTAAACATGTCGTGTTTGGTGTCAAACATCTTGGAATACTACCCCCCGCCAATCCTGGCGGCGGGGGTAGCATTCCACCCTTCTAGAGGGAAAGGCATGTTAACTCTGACGAGTCCGGTAACTTCTTTCCAGAGCCCTGGCATCACAAAATGGATGCTGCTGCCACAGACACGAGTCTGGCCTCCTGCTGCTGGACGAAACTCCGGCAGGGGAGGCCTGGACAATAGGTTTCCTGTCCCAGGGAGGTGTGACCACCTCCCCAGACAGGACAATGTGTATTGGGGCTGGGCGGGAGCACTTTCGGGTGCTTTGAAGTCCTGCACTGGGGGCACATTTGGTGTCCCTGTGCATACCCCAGTTCAAACCGGATCAGGGGCTTGCAGCCCCTGCTTTGGCGCGAACTGGACAAAGGGAAAGGGGTGTAGCCACCCCTCTGCCCTGACCCACCCATAGGTGGGGCCACAGAGTAGTCCATCCCCTATTTTTGGAATAAAGGTAGGAACCCAGTCCTTAGGACTTTAGATTATACCTGGACGAAACTCTGAAACAGAATCCTGGACCTTCGACGCTCTACTCACGATTAGAGGACTGAAGAATCTCCCTTGGGGTCAAGGAGTGACTCCCCTGCTTGGCAGGCACCAAAGAAGCATCTGTCCGGTTCGCATTACTGAAGCTCCCGTCGGACGCCGAAGTCATCGCATCACCAGAGGTGGATTCTCAGACTTCCCCGAGGCTACCCTGAGTCCCCAGCAAAGCTGAGGCCCGTGGCTATCGTGGGTGACTTGAGACCGTGACCCCTGGACACCGAGCACACTTGCAAGTGCACCATCTTCTGGGTCTCCCAAGAAGTCGTGCTTTGGGCTCCGAGTAGCCCTAGCCTCCAGCACCACCTGCACCGAAGATCACTGGCCCCCACTCCACGAGTGTCCTGTAAGCCAGCTCCACGTGCGGCGTCACGAGGCTCCTTCGCGGTCGCTAGCCCGTTGGCTAGTAGCCCTTACCGAAGGCCAATCTTTTCTTTACTTGGCAGTCTGGTTGCTCCAGGCCTGCCCTCACTTACCCTTGCTGGGTGAGTTCCCCAGACCTTGCTGGTCTGCATCATCGACGATCTACATCTTCCTTGAGACTTGCCGTTGCCAAGGCCTGTTGGGTCCAATCTGGTCGCCGACACCTCTGCACTCGACAGACATCAAGCAACAGCCCGAATCCTGCTCCTGGTCGCCGACAACGCCTCCCGGACCTCGTGGCTGAAGAGTCAAGACGACCGTCAACGAACTTGAAGCACTCGACATCGGTGGGCATCCGTCCATCGCCATCCTGGTCACTGGCTAGTGACCCAGACTCTGTCCCCTCTGCTTTCAGGTTCTTCAGAACTCCGATCCACTCTTGGATCCACCCGGACACTTTTCTCCTGGTCGCCAGCAGCACTTTGCAGCAGATCGCCATAAGAAACGACGACGAAACCCGACCCCGAAAGGCACCTATGCACCCGGCTTCCCTGGGTGAGGTAACACGAGTACTCCGGTGCTCCCGTGGGTAGAGACTCTTCAAAGTCCTAGATCTCAAAGGGTTTTGTCCTAGTCCTCTTTAAAGTGTCCCTTTCCTCTATTTTCCCGATCCCGACTTTCTCCATAGAAGTTAACGGCGTATCGCGGTTGTGTATTTACACTGCACGCGTCTCCCGTGGGTCCCCTGTGTCACTACCTTGGGTGGTTCCTTGTGGTCCAAGCACTTCTAGAGGCTCTAGGCCTAGTGTCTAGTTCAGTCGTGGTTCGCATACCACTTTATTGGTATATGGTTTGGTACGCCCCTAGGGCCCAAACGTGTATTTGTGCTATTACTGTGATTTAAGATCTTATAACCTATGTATTTCGAACTCTAGCCTCATAAAGAGACTAGAGGGGTGTGTTTAGTAATAAATACATATATTTTGAATATATACCTGGTGTGGTGCTCTTTCATTTGGTCACTCAAGAGATTATAGACTGGTAAAACAAGCTGCTTTACATTCCTTCAAGACTTAGCCTGAAGGCTGCTCTCCACAGCTACCACTAGGATAGCTTTCAATAAGGTTGTCTTTAACCTACCTACCATAAGAGTCGATTTGGACTGGTGCACGGTGCCCACTTTAATTAGTGGACAGCATATGCCAGGCCAACTTCTCACAGTTAGTATCTGTATAGGTGAGTAAATGGGAGTGTGATTGATTATTTGCATGACTGACTAGGTGTGTGAGTAACTCCATGGATGAGTGGCGGTATGTGAGTCTCTGTATAGGTATATGAGTGCATATGATAGTGTTGTATTGATGAGTGACTGCATGTATGAGTGATTGTATGGGTGAATGAGTGGATGTGTGTGTAGACCTAGGAATCAGTGAGTGCGCATGTAGTAACTGGTATTGGTGTGTCGATGGTTTCGAAAATGGTAGTCTGTATTTTACAGTGGGTGTATCAAACGTTATAATAGAGTGTGAGGAGGTGCATCAGATTTTCACGTGGATGATGTCATCAGTGATGTCATCAGTGATGTCATCAGTGATGTCATTTGAGATGTCATCAGTGATGTCATCAGTGATGTCACTGACCATGTCATGAGTGATGTAATATGTGACGTCATCAGCAGTGCATTGCGGGGGCGCGAGTTATAGTTAGCTGATCTAACTATAACGGTGGAATTTCACGGGTTTTGTACGAAAGTGCAATGTCCAACTAACTATAACTTTCCCTAAAACCTATGGTTTTTTCACTGAATTTCTAAGGTTTTTTAAATGCTAATTTCTAACTATAACGTGCCTGAAACCTATGGTTTTTTCAGTGAATTTCAAAGGTTTTTTAAATGCTAATTTCTAACTATAACGTGCCTGAAACCTATGGTTTTTTCAGTGAATTTCAAAGGTTTTTCAAATGCTAGTTTGTAACTATGCCTACAGAAGTAGGACATGTGAAGAAAGAAGAAAAAATGCACAGAGAGAAGCAAAAGAAATGTCGAAAGAAACAGAAGTGCACAAAGACAAAGAAAAATCCAGGAAGAAGCAAGACATGTGCAGAAAGAACCAACACAGGAGCAGAAAGAGGCCTTGTTGCAAAATAATCCTGTGCCCACACCTTTCCAGACGTGTAAAAAAAGGAGCGGACCGGAGCGCCCCACGAGTTTTGAGAATTTCGCGAAGATTCGTCAACCGGCGCCAAAGTTATTTCAAATAGAATGTTGTGAATTTCCTATGGAAAATAGGTCCTAACTATAACTATCTACTGGCGACCGCTAGTAGATAATATATATATATATATATATATATATATATATATATATATATATATATATATATATATATATATATATTCACTGAAAAACCATAGGTTTCAGGGACGTTATAGTTAGAAATTAGCATTTAAAAACCTTTGAAATTCACTGAAAAAACCATAGGTTTCAGGGACGTTATAGTTAGCTGGACATTTCACTCGTACAAAACCATAGAAATTCCACTGTTATAGTTAGTTCAGCTAACTATAACTCGCGCCCCGCAATGCACTGCTGATGACATCACATATTACATCATTCATGACATGGTCAGTGACATCACTGATGACATCACTGATGACATCTCAAATGACATCACTGATTACATCATCCAGTTAATGTGTTGTTCTTTAAAGTTTAAATATGTATTATATATATACCAAGGTGTATTGAAGAATGAGTGGGTGTATAAGTGTCTGGATGGAGGATTTAGTAGGTGTGTGACTGACTGTTTAACTGAGTTATTACATGTGTCTTACTGAATGCATGGGTTAGTGACCAAACTGTGTGAATGTCTATATCAGTCTGTTTGCTGTTGTATAAGCTGCTGCATGGGTTGGTCAGTAGCTACATGAGTGTCTATATGGGTTATTAATTGGTTGCCAGAGTATTTGTATGGGTGCCTGAGTGTGTGTGTGGGTGCATGGGAGGTGTGTGACTCTATGCATACATGTTTGAGTGGTTGATTCACTGGGTGTATGGGTTCAAGAGTGCATGTGGAAACAGCTGTATGCGTGGGTGAGTGTGTGTATGGGTGTGTTAGTGAGTGAATGGATGTCTCAGTGGTACATGTCCAACTAACTACATATGTAAAAGACAGTGTATGTGAGAGTTGGAGTATATAAATGACTATACGTGAGAGTTAGTTATTGTGAGAGTGGCTGTATGGATGAGTGTGTACTTGTATCAGTGATTGTATAAGAGAGTAATTATGCATTTCTTTCTGTTTGAATAAGTGATGTGTTGTGTGTATAAATGTATAGGTCAGTAAATGGAAGTGTGATTGATTATTTGCATGACTGACTAGATGTGTGAGTAACTCTGGATGAGTGCTGCTGTGTGAGTGTCTGTGTAGGTGTATGAGTGCATATGATAGTGTTGTATTGATGAGTGACTGCATGTATGAGTGATTGTATGGGTGAATGAGTGGATGAGTGTGTAGACCTAAGAACCAGTGATTAGATATGTAGTAACTGGTATTGGTGTGTCTATGGTTTCAAAAATGGTATTCTGTTTTTTGGAGTGGGTGTATCAAAGGTTATATTAGGGTGTGAGAAGGTGCATCAGATTGTCACATGGATGATGTCATCAGTGATGTCATCAGTGATGTCATTTGAGATGTCATCAGTGATGTCATCAGTGATGTCACTGACCATGTCATGAATGATGTAATATGTGATGTCATCAGCAGTGCATTGCGGGGGCACGAGTTATAGTTAGCTGAACTAACTATAACAGTGGAATTTCTATGGTTTTTTACGAGTGAAATGTCCAGCTAACTATAACGTCCCTGAAACCTATGGTTTTTTCAGTGAATTTCAAAGGTTTTTTAAATGCTAATTTCTAACTATAACGTTCCTGAAACCTATGGTTTTTTCAGTGAATTTCTAAGGTTTTTTAAATGCTAATTTCTAACTATAACGTGCCTGAAACCTATGGTTTTTTCAGTGAATTTCAAACGTTTTTTAAATGCTAATTTCTAATTATAATGTTCATTAAACCTAT
>CAWUFW010029286.1:0-10000 GCA_963921515.1 Calotriton arnoldi | reverse complement strand
TGTCTCCCTCCCTCTCTCCCTCTGTCTGTCACCCTCCTCCCTCTGTCTCCCTCTGTCTGTCACCCTCCTCCCTCTGTCTCCCTCTGTCTGTCGCCCTCCTCCCTCTGTCTCCCTCTGTCTGTCGCCCTCCTCCCTCTGTCTGTCGCCCTCCTCCCTCTGTCTGTCGCCCTCCTCCCTCTGTCTGTCGCCCTCCTCCCTCTCTGTCGCCCTCCTCCCTCTGTCGCCCTCTGTCTCCCTCTGTCGCCCTCCTCCCTCTGTCTCCCTCCCTCTGTCTCCCTCCCTCTGTCTCCCTCCCTCTGTCTCCCTCCCTCTGTCTCCCTCACTCTGTCTCCCTCACTCTGTCTCCCTCACTCGGTCTCCCTCACTCTGTCTCCCTCACTCTGTCTCCCTCACTCTGTCTCCCTCACTCTGTCTCCCTCACCCTGTCTCCCTCACCCTGTCTCCCTCACCCTGTCTCCCTCACCCTGTCTCCCTCACTCTGTCTCCCTCACTCTGTCTCACCCACTCTGTCTCCCTCCCTCTCTCCCTCTGTCTCCCTCCCTCTCTCCCTCTGTCTCCCTCCCTCTCTCTGTCTCCCTCCCTCTCTCTGTCTCCCTCCCTCTCTCTGTCTCCCTCTCTCTCTGTCTCCCTCCCTCTCTCTCCCTCCCTCTCCCTCCCTCTCCCTCTGTCGCCTCTCTGTCTCCCTCTGTCGCCTTCTGTCTCCCTCTGTCTGTCGCCCTCCTCCCTCTGTCTCCCTCCCTCTGTCTCCCTCACCCTGTCTCCCTCACCCTGTCTCCCTCACCCTGTCTCCCTCACCCTGTCTCCCTCACCCTGTCTCCCTCACCCTGTCTCCCTCACCCTGTCTCCCTCACTCTGTCTCCCTCACCCTGTCTCCCTCCCTCTCTCTGTCTCCCTCTCTCTCTCTCTCTGTCTCCCTCACTCTGTCTCCCTCACTCTGTCTCCCTCACTCTGTCTCCCTCCCTCTGTCTCCCTCCCTCTCTCCCTCTGTCTCCCTCTGTCTCTCTGTCTCCCTCTGTCTCTCTGTCTCCCTCTGTCTGTCGCCCTCCTCCCTGTCTCCCTCTGTCTCCCTCCCTCTGTCTCCCTCCCTCTGTCTCCCTCCCTCCGTCTCCCTCCCTCCGTCTCCCTCCCTCTGTCTCCCTCCCTCTGTCTCCCTCCCTCCGTCTCCCTCTCTCTCCATCTCTCTCCATCTCTCTCCCTCCCTCTGTCTCCCTCCCTCTGTCTGTCTGTCTCCCTCTCTGTATGTCTGTCTCCCTCTCTCTCTCTCTGTCTCCCTCCCTCTCTCTCTCTCTGTCTCCCTCCCTCTCTCTCTCGGTCTCCCTCCCTCTCTCTCTCTCCCTCCCTCCCTCTCTCTCTGTCTCCCTCTCTCTCTCTGTCTCCCTCTCTGTCTCCCTCCCTCTCTCTCTCTGTCTCCCTCTCTCTGTCTCCCTCCCTCTCTCTCTCTCTCCCTCTGTCTGTCGCCCTCCTCCCTCTGTCTCCCTCTGTCTGTCGCCCTCCTCCCTCTGTCTCCCTCTGTCTGTCGCCCTCCTCCCTCTGTCTCCCTCTGTCTGTCGCACTCCTCCCTCTGTCTGTCGCCCTCCTCCCTCTGTCTCCCTCTGTCGCCTTCTGTCTCCCTCTGTCGCCCTCCTCCCTGTCTCCCTCACTCTGTCTCCCTCACTCTGTCTCCCTGTCTCCCTCACTCTGTCTCCCTCACTCTGTCTCCCTGTCTCCCTCACTCTGTCTCCCTCACTCTGTCTCCCTCTGTCTCCCTCACTCTGTCTCCCCTACTCTGTCTCCCCCACTCTGTCTCCCCATCTGTCTCCCCCACTCTCTCACCCACTCTGTCTCACCGTCTCCCTCTCTCTCTCTGTCTCCGTCTCCCTCTCTGTCTCCCTCTCTCTCTGTCTTCCTCTCTCTGTCTCCCTCTCTCTGTCTCCCTCTCTCTCTCTGTCTCCCTCTCTCTGTCTCCCTCTCTCTCTGTCTCCCTCCCTCTCTCTGTCTCCCTCCCTCTCTCTCTCTGTCTCCCTCCCTCCCTCTGTCTCCCTCTCTCTCTCTGTCTCCCTCTCTCTCTCTGTCTCCCTCCCTCTCTCTCTCGGTCTCCCTCCCTCTCTCTCTCGGTCTCCCTCCCTCTCTCTCTCTCTCTGTCTCCCTCCCTCTCTCTCTCTGTCTCCCTCTCTCTCTCTCTCTGTCTCCCTCTCTCTCTCTGTCTCCCTCTCTCTGTCTCTCTCTCTCTCTTTCTCCCTCTCTCTGTCTCCCTCCCTCTCTCTCTGTCTCCCTCCCTCTCTCTCTGTCTCCCTCCCTCTCTCTCTCTGTCTCCCTCTCTCTCTCTGTCTCCCTCTGTCTGTCGCCCTCCTCCCTCTGTCTCCCTCTGTCTGTCGCCCTCCTCCCTCTGTCTCCCTCTGTCTGTCGCACTCCTCCCTCTGTCTGTCTCCCTCACTCTCACTGTCTCACCCACTCTGTCTCCCCCACTCTGTCTCCCCCACTCTGTCTCCCCCACTCTGTCTCCCCCACTCTGTCTCCCCCACTCTGTCGCCCCCACCCCCACTCTGTCTCACCCACTCTGTCTCACCCACTCACTCTCACCCACTCTCTCACCCACTCTCACCCACTCTCACCCACTCTCACCCACTCTGTCTCACCCACTCTGTCTCACCCACTCTGTCTCACCCACTCTGTCTCACCCACTCTCTCACCCACTCTGTCTCACCCACTCTGTCTCTGTTTCCCACCCTCCCTCTGTCTCCCTCTGTCTGTCGCCCTCCTCCCTCTGTCTGTCGCACTCCTCCCTCTGTCTGTCTCCCTCACTCTCACTCTGTCTCACCCACTCTGTCTCACCCACTCTGTCTCACCCACTCTGTCTCACCCACTCTGTCTCACCCACTCTGTCTCCCCCACTCTGTCTCCCCCACTCTGTCTCCCCCACTCTGTCTCCCTCCCTCTCTCTCTCTGTCTCCCTCCCTCTGTCTCCCTCCCTCTGTCTCCCTCCCTCTGTCTCCCTCTCTTGGTCTCCCTCCCTCTGTCTCCCTCCCTCTCTTGGTCTCCCTCCCTCTGTCTCCCTCCCTCTGTCTCCCTCCCTCTGTCTCCCTCCCTCTGTCTCCCTCCCTCTGCCTCCCTCCCTCTGTCTCCCTCCCTCTGTCTCCCTCTCCCTGTCTTCCTCTTTCTCTCTCGGTCTCCCTCCCTCTCCCTCTCTGTCTCCCTCTGTCTGTCGCCCTCCTCCCTCTGTCTCCCTCCCTCTCTCTGTCTCCCTCCCTCTCTCTCTCTGTCTCCCTCTGTCTGTCGCCCTCCTCCCTGTCTCCCTCCCTCTGTCTCCCTCCCTCTCTCCCTCCCTCTGTCTCCCTCCCTCTGTCTCCCTCCCTCTGTCTCCCTCCCTCTGTCTCCCTCCCTCTCTCTCTCTGTCTCCCTCCCTCCCTCTCTCTGTCTCTGTTTCCCACTGTCTCCCTCTCTCTCTGTCTCCCTCTCTCTCTGTCTCCCTCTCTCTCCCTCCCTCTCTCTCTGTCTCCCTCTCTCTCTGTCTCCCTCTCTCTCCCTCCCTCTCTCTCTGTCTCCCTCCCTCTCTGTCTCCCTCCCTCTCTGTCTCCCCCACTCTGTCTCCCCCACTCTGTCTCCCCCACTCTGTCTCCCCCACTCTGTCTCCCCCACTCTGTCTCCCCCACTCTGTCTCCCCCACTCTGTCTCCCCCACTCTGTCTCCCCCACTCTGTCTCCCCCACTCTGTCTGTCTCCCCCACTCTGTCTGTCTCCCCCACTCTGTCTCCCCCACTCTGTCTCCCCCACTCTGTCTCCCCCACTCTGTCTCCCTCTCTCTCTCCCTCCCTCTCTCTGTCTCCCTCCCTCTCTCTGTCTCCCTCCCTCTCTCTGTCTCCGTCCCTCTCTCTCCCTCCCTCTGTCTCCCTCCCTCTGTCTCCCTCCCTCTGTCTCCCTCTCTTGGTCTCCCTCCCTCTCTTGGTCTCCCTCCCTCTGTCTCCCTCCCTCTGTCTCCCTCCCTCCCTCTGTCTCCCTCCCTCTGCCTCCCTCCCTCTGTCTCCCTCCCTCTGTCTCCCTCTCCCTGTCTTCCTCTTTCTCTCTCGGTCTCCCTCCCTCTCTGTCTCCCTCTGTCTGTCGCCCTCCTCCCTCTGTCTCCCTCCCTCTGTCTCCCTCCCTCTCTCTGTCTCCCTCCCTCTCTCTCTCCCTCTGTCTGTCGCCCTCCTCCCTGTCTCCCTCCCTCTGTCTCCCTCCCTCTGTCTCCCTCCCTCTCTCCCTCCCTCTGTCTCCCTCCCTCTGTCTCCCTCCCTCTGTCTCCCTCCCTCTCTCTCTCTGTCTCCCTCCCTCCCTCTCTCTGTCTCCGTCCCTCTCTCTGTCTCCCTCCCTCTGTCTCCCTCCCCTGTCTCCCCCACTCTGTCTCCCCCACTCTGTCTCCCCCACTCTGTCTCCCCCACTCTGTCTCCCCCACTCTGTCTCCCTCTCTCTCTGTCTCCCTCTCTCTCTGTCTCCCTCCCTCTCTCTGTCTCCCTCCCTCTCTCTGTCTCCCTCCCTCTCTCTCTCTGTCGCCCTCCCTCTGTCTCCCTCCCTCTGTCTCCCTCCCTCTGTCTCCCTCCCTCTGTCTCCCTCCCTCTGTCTCCCTCCCTCTGTCTCCCTCCCTCTGTCTCCCTCCCTCTGTCTCCCTCCCTCCGTCTCCCTCTCTCTCTCTCTCCCTCTCTCTCACTCCCTCCCTCTCCCTCCCTCTGTCTCCCTCCCTCTCTCTCTGTCTCCCTCCCTCTCTCTCTCTGTCTCCCTCTGTCTCCCTCCCTCTCTCTCTCTGTCTCCCTCTGTCTCCCTCCCTCTCTCCCTCTGTCTCCCTCCCTCTCTCTCTCTCTGTCGCCCTCTGTCTGTCGCCCTCCCTCCCCCTGTCTCCCTCCCCCTGTCTCCCTCCCCCTGTCTCCCTCCCCTGTCTCCCTCCCCCTGTCTCCCTCCCCCTCGTCTCCCTCCCCCTCGTCTCCCTCCCCCCTGTCTCCCTTCTCTCTCCCTCCCTTCTCTCTCCCTCCTTCTCCCTCCCTTCTCTCTCCCTCCTTCTCCCTCCCTTCTCTCTCCCTTCTTCTCCGTCTCCCTATCTCTGTCTAAGCGAGGTGTAATAATTCTATTAGAAATATCTCGAAAAGCAAGAGCTCTTTGCTGCACACATCAAACCACCTTCCCCAGCCTTCCCAAAATCTGCAGCACGTTATTAATGACACCCTAATGTAGAGGGTGCACGAGAGCTGGCTGGACCGCAGCGGCAGAGATCAGGTGTAATCCGGAGGGCAGAGATTCCAAGTAAGGCTGGGCTTACTCAGACTTTCATCCCTTCAGTGTCGATAAAACAAATGCTACTCGGGGGAGCATGAGCTGCGCAGAGTGATCTCCGAGTTCACGCTCGGTTCAATCAGTCACGGGGTTTGTCTTTGAGTCCTGGTCACTGTAATTGTGCAACAATTCCCGGATTACAAGAGAGCCGAGAAAGAAGCGAAGTGGGAGGACTGCTCCCCGCAACCGCAGGGGTGGCCCCTGAGTCACAGAGCCAAAGGGGCTCCTGGTCAGATGCTTCCCAAAGCCCGGCTCCAGCCATGCGCTGGGTGTAAAGTGTAGCTTTGGACACTGTTATTAAGAGTAGGTTGTGAAGGACAGCCCTGCCGCAGCCAGGGGCAAGCAAGCTTATGTATGTGACCACCATAAACCTGCGTGCCAGGCCAAAGCCCTGCAGGAAATATATGTGCCACATACAGGCGCGCAACGCCCATTGAGTTCAAAGGGCTTGCCTTCCCCCTTCCCCCCCTCCTGTGTGTCAGCCGGGCTGAGACAGCTTCCCGGGCGCCCACGGAGGACGGGTGCAGTGAGGAAACACGACCGCGTGCTCCGTACAACTCTATGGGAAAGTCGCGGTTGCAAAGTTATAGTTTAAGGACACTTCTACGAGGACTTCAAGTAAGCCCTTTGGAACATAGGAGGTTCTAGAGCCACCCCACCAGTGAGTACCGCGGTACCCTCGTTACCTATCCCAGAGGAGCCGGGTGAATAGGGGTCAAGTGGTGTCGGAAACCTTCGTCGTTTTCAATGGAGAGCTGCAAAGAAGTACTGCTGCCGGGAATGCGAAGAGTGTCCGGTGGAATCCAAGCCTGGATTCTAGGTGAGAGGAACCTGAAAGCAGAGGGGACAGAGTCTGGGTCACTTCAGGTGACCAGGGGCTCGGTAGTCGAATGCCCACCGATGTCGGGTGCTTCAGGTGCGAAAAAGGGATGCTGGACTCCGCAGCCACGGGGACCAAGAGATGTCGAGGATGACCAGGATCCAGAGGTGAGCTGTCCCACGAAGGATGTCGAGTGCTGAGGGGTCGATGTCCGGCTGGAGCACCAACAAGCCTTGGCAAATGCAACCCACGCAAGAAGGACAAACGGGTTACGGTGTGGACCAGCAAGGTCCAGGGGACTCTCCAAGCAATGGGAAGTCAGGACACGTCTGGAGCAACCAGGGAAGCCCAAGAACAAACAAGGTGACCCTCACCAGGACCCACAGGCCAACGGACCAGGGATCGAGAGGAGACCTCAAGCAAATCTGCAGAGCACCAGCCCACGGAGCACTCAGTGCAAGGAGGCCGGATGTCTTCGGTGCAAATACTGCTCGGGGTCAGGACTACTCGGAGTCCAATGCACAAGCTCAGGGATCGCCAACAAGCATATGCACTTGCAAATGTACGCGGTGCACAGGGGTTCGGGTCACGCGGTCCCCACGAGGGATACTGGTCTCCGAATCGCTGAGAGGGCAGATCGACCTCAGGGACCTTCGGAAACCCACCTCCTGTGTTGCTGAAATCTTCGGAGTCCTCAGGAGCTTGGGAGATGCAAGCCGGTCAGATGCGCTTAGGTGCCTGCTAGTGCAGGGGAGTAACTCCTTTACTCCAAGGGAGATTCTTCAGTCGTCCAGCGTCGTGCAGGCAGTCGAAGTACTTGGTTTCTTCTTAGTAGAATCTTGTCCAGGTAAAATCTAAAGTCCTGTAGCCAGGTAACCCACTTTATTCCCACGGGAAAGGGTTTGACAGATTCAGGGGACCCTCCTAGGGGAGGGGCAGGACAGAGGGGTGGCTACACCCATGTCCTTTGTCCAGTTTCGCACCAGAGCAAGAGCCAATGGCTCCCAGAACTGGTTTGAGCTGGACTATGCACAGTGACATCACATGTGCCCCCAGTGCAGACTTTCTGGCACTCTCAGAGTGCACCCACCCAGCCCCAATACACTAAACCCTGTCTGGGAGGTGGTCACACCTCCCTGTGACAGGATGCCTATTGTCATGCCTTCCTCTGCTCGAGCTTGGCTCAGCAGCAGGAGAGCAGAATCGTGTCTGTGGCTGGCAGCGTCCATTTGTGCTGCCTGGGTCGAGAAAGCTGGTACCGGGTAGACCACCCACAGTAGTGGTTTCAGAAGGGTGGAATCATACCTCCCACACCAGTTACTGGTGTGAAGGTATGAATCCAAGGTGTTTGACACCAAACACAACATGTTTCTAAGCAGCCGTTTTAAAGTTCGCATTTACCGCAAGGTTATAATGCAACTTAACCTATATGTCTGGCTGCATCACAGACAACCCCGGAGAATGGTCTCCGAAGGCTGCGGAGGGGCTCTGCTCATGCAGGGGCACCCTCTCATGTAAAACCCAGCACCCTGCCTTCAGGATTGATAAGGCCTGCCATAGGGGTGACTGATAGGTTTTTAAGTGTAGTGATTTAGATGGATATAGTGAACCTATATCTAAGTAAGTGGTGCAAGCACAAGCTTACACAGGCTGCTGTAGCAGACCTGTGGTGTCATTTTGAATGGCCTCTCATGGGTGGCATAATACATGCTTCAGCCCATGGGAGGCCTCTGGGGTACCTTTGCCCTGGGTACATGTTGTACCATATACTAGGGACTGATAAGGGTACCCCAGTATCCAATCTGGAGTGTACCTAAAGTACATACATAGCAATTGAAGGGAGAACACAGACTGGGGTCCTGGATAGCAGGATCCCAGTCAGACTAGTCCAAAAACAGTGAGACATCAGCAAAAAATGGGGGTAGCCATAAGAAGCAGATACTACTTTCCTACACAACCCCCCCCCCAAAACGCAAGGGCATTAAACTAACCTTGACCAGTTGAGTCGTCATGTTCTAAGTGGAAATATCTGGAGAGTCCATCTGCATTGGCATGGTTACTCCCAGGTCTATGTTCCACTGTATAGTCCATCCCCTGTAGGGAAATGGACCACCTCAAGAGTTTGGGGTTTTCACCCTTCATCTGTATTAGCCATAAGAGGGGCTTATTATGGTCTGTCTGAACAATGAAGTGAGTGCCAAACAGGTATGGTCTCAGCTTCTTCAGAGCCCAAACCACAGCAAAGGCTTCCCTCTCAATAGCTGACCAACGTTTCTCTCTGGGGGTCAGCCTTCTGCTTATGAAAGCTACTGGCTGATCCTGACCCTCTTCATTCAATTGTGATAACACAGCCCCTACCCCCAATTCAGATGCATCTGTTTGAACAATGAATTGTTTGGAATAATCAGGACTTTGCAGAATGGGAGCAGTGCACATGGCCTGCTTCAGGTCATCAAATGCCTTTTGACAGCTAACTGTCCACTGAACTTTCTTAGGCATTCTTTTAGAGGTAAGGTCATTTAAGGGGGTCACTATAGATCCATAACCCTTAACAAACCTCCTGTAGTACCCAGCAGGCCGAAGAAAGCTCTGACCTGAGTCTGGGTAGTTGGAGCAACCCAATCCATGATGGTTTGGATTTTGCTCTGCAATGGTTGAACCTGGCCTCCACCCACAAGGTGGCCCAGGTACACAACCTTACTCTGCCCTATCTGGCGCTTGGTGGCCTTGATAGTGAGGCCTGCCTTTTGCAGGGCCTCCAGAACATTTCTCAGGTGGACCAGGTGATCCTTCCAGGTGGAGCTAAAGACTACAATATCATCAAGATAAGCTGCACTATAGGCTTCCAGACCTGTGAGAACTTTATTCACCAGCCTTTGAAATGTGGCAGGTGCATTCTTCAAGCCAAAAGGCATCATCACAAATTGGTAGTACCCACTAGGGGTCGAGAATGCTGTTTTTGGTTTAGCATCCTCAGCTAATCTGATTTGTCAGTAACCAGCTGTCAGGTCAAATGTGCTTAAGAATTTGGCAGAGGCCAAAGTGTCAATAAGTTCATCTGCCCTTGGAATTGGATGAGCATCAGTCCTAGTGACTGCATTGAGTCCCCTGTAGTCAACACAGAACCTCATCTCTCTCTTATCACCCTGGGTGTGAGGTTTTGGTACCAAGACTACTGGGCTAGCCCAGGGGCTATCTGAGGGCTCAATCACTCCCAGTTCCAACATTTTCTGGACTTCAGTCCTGATATAGTCCCTGACATGGTCAGGTTGCATGTAAATCTTATTTTTAACAGGCAGACTGTCACCTGTGTCCACCTCATGTGTACACCAGGTAGTCTGACTTGGAGTCAGTGAAAACATGTGTCTTTACTGATTGAGGACCTTCCTACAATCAGTCTTTTGCTGTTCAGTGAGGCTGCCTGCCAAGGCTACACCATCAACTGAACCATCATCAGGGTTCTGTGAGAAGAGGTCAGGGAGTGGATCACTCTCTTCCTCCTGTCCCTCGTCAGTGGCCATGAGCAAGCTCATGTCTGCCCTGTCCACATATGGCTTGAGCTTGTTCACATGGAGCACCCTGTGGGGGCTCCTGGGAGTTCCAAGGTCCACCAGGTAGGTAACCTCTCCCTTCTGCTCAAGAATGGTATGGGGCCCACTCCACTTGTCTTGGAGAGCTGCTGGGGCCACAGGCTCCAACACCCATACCTTCTGTCCCGGCTGATACACAGTCAAAACAGCCTTTTGATCATGCCAGGCTTTCTGTAATTCCTGGCTAGCCTCAAGGTTTTTGGATGCCTTCTTCATATACTCAGCCATCCTGGAGCGGAGACCAAGTACATGGTCCACTATGTCCTGTTTAGGTGGTTTGAGAAGTGTTAGACTTGGCATCTTTTGGCGTGTTTCCC
>CAWUFW010029285.1:0-19387 GCA_963921515.1 Calotriton arnoldi | reverse complement strand
CACACACAACTCCAAGTTCACACAAGGACACCATACAGATAAGCGCACACAAACGCTGAAGTGTGTAGGGGCGCTACACACTTGCTAACCAGATTTTGTTTGCCTACTTCCCACCCTTGAGTAGAAGTTACTACTGCCTATTTATCCGAAGTCGTGTCAGAGAAATATGCCTTAGTAAACCCATTTACACCTGCAGGATTTCCTCTGTGGATTTCTGGCAGGGGTGAATGGAGGCTTTGATTTGAATTGCCTCTTACTTGTTTACATTGTCAGAGACTGCATATGATCGGTAAAGAGCAGTTCCAAAGATGTTAGCACTTTACTGTGTAGTATCTGCAGCTACACACAGGAGAATTCCCCAAAGTATCTGAAGTGAGCTTAGAGCTAGGGTGGGCAGTGACGTGCGAGGCCCCCCTCTCCCCTTCAGTGATTAATGCCGTCTTTCTTGCACATGATGTCTGCCCTGCCTGACAGACCTCATACCCTCAGGCTTCATCTTCACAGAGATCCTCTGTCCCAGGAAAGCAGCGCCCTAAAATTAAAGGACTTCCCTGAAGTCGTAGGAGGGTCCTGGGGGGCATGCCCGGGCACGTCACTTTTCCTTGCATCACTGGGCTCACCTTTGATGTGTCACCCTTCACTGAGAGCAAGAAAGGCCTCGGGTACAATTGCGCAATCATTTGGTGCCGCTGACATTCTCAGTCGGACAACACAGTAAAGGTTTTCCCAGGAAACCTGGTATTACGCTCCCCCCCCCACCCCACCCCCTTTTCTCTATCCAACCAGCGTTTATCATTCTGTGCTCCAGGACTTTGCTTTGGGTTTTGACCAGCAGTCGCGTGAGCGGTAAATTATTTGAACGAAGTAGATTCACTGACAGGATAGCGCGGGGGCCTAATTTATGCGGGCCTGGCGATGTCCTGTGCTTACGGCTCGTTATCATGCTCTTTGTGCATGTTTTGGAACAGCACTTCAAAAGCCTGTGTATTTGGCAGGATAATGACGTGGCCCCGGGCCATGGGACACGTGCAACGAGAACATCTGAATTACAGTGTACAGCCAGTGGGATGGGGCCTAAAATGCAGTGTCTGGGAAAGAAATGAAAGCACGGGGGTTGGGGAGGGAGAAAAAAAAGAAGCACAGGCAAGGGGGAAAAAGGGACTTTAAGCTTTTTTGTATGTATTGTAATATTGTGTAGCTTCTACTTTTGGCTAGAGACTGAAGACGAAAAGGAGGCGTGAAAGAAGAGAACACAGCAGGCGACCAAGAGAAACAGAAGAGAATGTTAATAACAAGCATTTGCAATGCAATAGGTCTTGCAATTGCGAGATTTTAAGCTATTGGCATTGTAAATGATAATGCCTTCTATTTATGTGTTTTTAAAAGCAACACAGTTATAAAAGGCATTGGCATTTCTAATGCTAATAGCTCAAACTCTCACAAATGCGAGACCACTTCAATGGTGGCCGCGCCAGTGGCGTAACGAAAGTTTAAGGGGCCCCCCTGCAATGTACACGGAGGGGCCCCCGCTCCACATTCAATACGGAGCGCTCAGGCCTAAGTACTGTGCTGAGGTGGCCCACTGCAGCTCGGGGGCCATCCTGCACCGCAGGGGATGGGGGGGCCTGTGTTACGCCCCTGGGCCGCGCCTCTTTTTTTAGATGCTGCTCGCTGTATTCAGGTTACAGAGAGCAGCGTCCATAGAAAGGGGCGCGGCCAACATTAAAGTGAAAATGCGTTTGGGGCGCTTTTTCCCCACAAAGAGTAAAAATAAATGAATAAATAAAGCTTTTGTAGCGCGGCCACTAAAGTGAAAGCGGTCGCGCTGTAAATTAAATAAATAAGCGCAGGCGCTAAAGTGAAAGCGGACCGCGCCCTAAATTAAATAAGTAAATAAGCGCAGCCGCTATAGTTAAAGCGGACCCCGCTTAACATTAAAAAATACATGATTAATTACAATATAAAAGGTGGCGACGTGCCTCGATGTCATGGGTGGAATAGGGAAGATCATTAAAGAAAATAGTGCTCACCGACTAGATAGAGCAGACCATGTAACAACACAAGTAAAAAGTCCAATTGTTATGGGAGGTTACATATGCAGACAAGGCGGTACCAAGGATGGACTACTAAGCCTATTCACGAATGAAAAGCAACGATTTTGAAAGGACAGTAATAGGAGCCAATTGAAAAGATGGATGGGAAATGGGAGGAGCCTCTACGCCATACCTCAATACAGCATGCCTTGCGGAGCATCGCATGAGCTGCCCAGGCTCGACCTAAAAATATAAGCATTGCCAAAGCCAATAGGTCTCGCCATGGGGACCTATTGGCTTCTCCAATGCCTTTTGATGATTCCATACAACATCGGCTAAATGCTGTATAGCATGGCCGAAAGTAAAAAAACAAACAAACAAAAGCCCAAGCATTGGCAAAACCAATAGGTTTTGCCTTGTCAATGTCTTTTACCCATTTTGTACAGCGTCATGGCTGTGTAGCTTGGCAAGAAGTTAGAAACAAAGCACTGGCCACATCTTAGATTTTTTTTTTCTTATGGAGGGTGTGGGGGCAACACGGACAACAGGGGGAGGGTGGGAGGGCAGAAGCAACACAAACAATGGGAAGGGAAGAAGCAATACAGACAATGGGAGGGTGGGAGGGGATGCTGATTAATCTGGCTTTTATCACTTGCAATTATTTTTACCTCTTAACCCCTGAAAGTGGCATAAACTTACTTTATGAAACCACGGAATAAATAAATAAATAGTAAGGTACATAAATAAGTCTAGTAATTACTAACAATACTTGCCACAGGCTTATGTAAAGATGTACAACTTCTACCCTATGTACTTGAACTGCATAACGCTCCACGTGAGCCAGGCGCTATAATGGCCCCTAATGTTGTGGTTCAGGTTACCACGTGCTGAGGCTTAATCTCGCCACGCCCTCTAAGCGCATCTATTGTTGCCTGACCCTGCTTACTTTGGAAAAAACTGCTGAAGATGCTCTGTAGTTTTCAAAGTTCGATGGACTGGTTGGTGTTAAGGAAAACTCCAAAATACATGCCTGTTGAGGAGGAGGAACAAAGATCAAAGAAGATGGGGTGAGGTACAAGGAGACACAGTGAAAAACAAAGCAAGCTCCCTGTGTAACAGGGTGGGGTTGCCTGGCAGATGTGATCGAAGGGGCGGCCTATTATCTGTGACATCATGCAGGGCCTTCAGAAGCTGTTGCCCTTAGCACTGGGTAACACCATTGTTTTTTTTTAAATGTTATTTATCATTAACAATGCATACAAGAAGTAGGCAGATTAGTACATTGCATGATAATACATTACGAGCAGATACACAGATGATGACAATCCTTACAAAAGCATAGGGGGGCAAAAGTAAACATAAATCAGGCAGCGCATAGTTCTCACAGTGCAACAGGAGCTCCCTGCAGCATACTATTACATTGTTGAAATCCGGTATCCCAAGCGAAGAGCACAGCACTTAACAGCAATGATCACCAGCCTAACATCAGGGGCAACACTGAAGCAATTCACCCATTAATCAGGGTTTAACGCTAACAAATAGGAGCGCAATGGGTCCCAAAAGTCCATCGGCCGAGCACCCAGTGGCAGAGTTAAGGCGTAAGTCCCAGAACATTCCTCACAGAGGGACATATCCTTAAGCCAGTCTAGAAATATTGGGGCTTTCAGGCCCCCCCCCACATCATGGCAACTCTGTGTTTACCCAAAAGTAGTGCCATGGCAGTAAATTTGCTATAACCTTTCGGTACCTTCTCAACATAACCCATACGTATCATATCAGGAGTGAGTTGAAAAGTACGGTCGGTTTTGTTAAGTATTGCCTCTATAACCAAAGCCCAAAATGCGGCAGCAGCCTGGCAAGACCATGCTAGATAGAGAAAATCTGCTCCCCAAACACCACAGCACCTACATCTAGTATCATCCGCGTGATAGTATCCATCTCTGTCCACCGGATTCAGGTACATCCTATGCACTAATTTGTAATGAATTAAATGATATCTGACATTTGGAGAAACCTCCTTGGTCTGTTGGCAACAATATCGCTACTGTTCATCACAAAAGGCCAACCCCAAGTCTACCTCCCATAACAGACACACCTTGAGAGCCTCCACCACTAGGCAGTCCATGATAGCAGTGTACAGTCTGGTAATAAGCTTGTATGGTTGAGGATTAGACACTAATATTGCCAACACTGTCCATTCCGGGGGCTCCTCAGGGAACATGACAAAGAGGCGGTGGGCTTCGTAGGAAAGCTCACTATAGGTTATAACATCCATCCGAGTGGCGGCAGAATCACCCAAGTATTCTTGACATGTTTTGAACCTATGCGTTAGTAACAAATCCCCAGTGTAATGATGTGTCTCTTCCCAAGGAATGCCATCAGTTCAGAGGAGCAACCTAGCAGTAGCAAACGATAGTGTGCAATAGGTATGTGGGGTGAAGAAGGCACCAAGATATTGCGTAGTGAAGTCAGCTTGTTCCAATCCCGAATAGTACATCTGACAGTATGTTTTTCGCACAATGGCCTGGGAAATTGCGCATAAGGGCAGCTGGAAGTTTGAGGGGAGAAACTTGCCCCTGCTCAAGGACAACGTGGGGGGCCTTTCTGCTACTGTGAATCCAGTGATGGATAAACTGCACTTGTGCCACCAGGTAATATACCTCAAAATGAGGGGCCGCAATACCTCCCCTATGATATGGAAGTTGCAGTGTGTGCCAACCTATCCTAGGCTGCTTGCCTGCCCACGCCAACCTGATCATGAGCGAGCGCAGTTCAGCGCTTTGTTTAAGGGAATTGGGATGCTTTGTAACAGGGTAACACTATTGTTAACCCTGAGCAGTAAAGAATCACAGAGGCAAGCATGACGCATTTCAGCCATTTCCTGAGACATTTCAATCATGACTCATTTATAGGGTCATCCAGGATCCAGGGAGAGACAGACACCAGGAGACGGGGACAGGAGGAGCTCAAACAGCCACTGAGGAGCAGAATGAGCCTGCAGGACAAATGCGGGCTACAAACAAACAATGGAACTGAGAATTGAGCATGTATCACAGATCCCTAGGAGAAAGGGTGTGATTTAAAAAGTAGCATGGACAACAGGAGGATGGAAGGTGGTAGGAAAGAAGCAACATGGACAACAGGAAGATGGGAGGCGGGAGAAAAAAAGCCACACTGGTAGAAGCAACACAGGGGGAAAAAGGAATAAAATAGTACCTCAGTCATAACACAAGCAGCAGAAGGACTCTAATCAAAAAGATTCAATCAGTACTTGGTCCCTGCCCCAAACGAAAGAAGAGAATATGAAATTGGCATGCACTGGCAAAATGGGAGGATATAAGTGACAATGAATGTTCAGCAATGGGCAGGTTCTAAGCGCCATTTAGTAAACAAAATGTCTTGCAAGTGAGTGCGCATGCGTTGTCTCAAGCAAGACCTATAAAAGGCTTAAAAAGAAGTGATGGCATGGCCACAGTGGGTGCATCATTTTATAGGCACACACATGCACGCCGACAAAAGGATGTGGGCAACATCTTTTTTTTTTTTTTTACTGATCTGAGTTGGATCGGTAAATAAAAAAGAATTAAAAAGAATTAGCAGAAATATTTTTATGTGGAAGGGCCTATTTATCCCCTCTAAAAACTAAAGACCTTTAATGCAAAAAAACAGTGGGTGTGGGGCAGCAACAGAGGAGCGAGTCGGGCAGTAATGAGGAGTGGGCAGATAGAGCAATGGAACATGGGCAATGGAAAACCACATGAGGGGGAGCAAAACATATGGCGGGGCAGAGGCACATGAGCGAAAAAGCAACACAGTGGGTGGAGGAGACAGGGAATTATTGCGGGGGGAAGCACAGGAGGAAAAGAGCAGGAAAACACATGCACTCTCATGGAGTGCTTAAGCAGAAAGAAAAAAGCAGCTCCCTGAAGTGAGCAGTGGAAGGAAAGAAGATAACCAATCACAGAGATGGTAAAGATACCATGCTCCAGGGAAGGCACATGATGGACAAGCTGGCATAAGGAAAGCCATCAAATGAGAAGCAAGCAAAAGAGAGCGACAATAAAGAAACCAGTGATAGTAATCGATTGGCTGTAAGCCCCTGTAAATTCTTGGTAAGCCCTTAATAGGACTTTTTCCAATAACTGCAGGCTGCATTTTCATGTCCTCAGCTGCCTTTTTACCCTCTTGTGCTGTATTGGAAGCTTAACGGCATTTCCGGCCCCGAAACTCACCTTCTTGCCAGGTCCTCACTAATTTGGGACCTCTGGTTTGCACATATACTAGGATTATGGGCCCTCCGCCAGGTTAACGAGGCCCCCCTGCAGGGCAGACCTTCACTAAAATAACAGAGACAAACAAGTACTGGCAAAGCAAATTGTTCTGGCTTTAATGTGCTAAAGCATGCAGTGCAAGTCCATTAAAGTCAGGCAAGAAACGGAAGGTGGACTGTATTGAAGGCAAGCAGGCCTTCAATATAGTCTATTCTTGTTTCTATTTTAAATTAAGTGCGCTATAGTTGTAAAGCAGTCTCCCATGCAATTCAGTGCTAGCACTCTAATAGCATTATGTGAGAGATGAATACTCCACTTGACAAGCTCTCAAGCAATAGCTGAAACATCCTGGGTAAAGAAAGACAGTGGTTGAAAGGGGTGGATCCAATGTCCACTCTATGTATATTGTAAGTAATAAGTCCATTTTACAGCTATGTTTATTGTGAGCAATATGTCATTTGACAGCTGTGCTTTCAAAACCCAGACCTAAAAACTGCATGGGTGTTGCAAGTCCTTCCCTAAGGAACCCATTCTTATTTTGGTGATGCTGCTTATTTACAAATAAGGGGTTTGTAAATATTTCGACGTCAGTGAGTGGAAGGGTCTGCCATGCCGCTCTAGTACCCTCTCGAGTGTTTTGTGTAAATGATGTAAATGTTGGTTTATGATCGTCATCTCTCTCCTTTAATTGCACTCTCTTGCCACACAGTTAAACCGTGCAGCCTGACTAATCTGATGTCACTCGGGTAAATAGAGACTGGCACTAGCCAAAGTTTGCAATGCACTGACATGGTGCCAAGGTCACTTTGCAGCACCGATAGAGCGCATTGCACATGGTGATAAAAGAGCAATGTGCTGCATAGAGCATAGATCAGAGAAAGCGATCTATGCTACAAGGAAGTCGTGGTGAAGAAGCTAATACCAGGTGGTAAGTCAAGGACAATACGACCTGTCACAAAAGTATGTACAAACGTAGGTGCAGAGATGTGACACTTTAATCTAAATTCGGATTGTAGCTAATTTGGAAGAGTTTTTTTTAGGTCTGGCATTAGCCAATGCTTTTTGGATTTTACTAAAATTATATATATAATATATTGTTAGGAGGTTTCAGTGAGCACTGTTCATCTACTAGTCTGTTATTATATCAGTCACATTTTTCTTCTGTCCACTACAGCATACATCATGGGGAATGGGTCAGCTCAATTCAAACATTGGCTAACTTCGCTGTGAGTGACGGTATCCTTCCCTTTCACAAGGAGCGCATCCTCAGACAAAGTAGTGCAGTGCCCTTTAGTGCCAGGGACTCCTGCGGCAATGTGTGCATTTTGAAAACAAAAAGAGATTTAGCCAAAGTTTTCTTGGGACTGACAAGGGCCCTGCATCTCCCCAACAACAATATTTTGGAAAAACCATGCCAAACAAAACAAGCTTTGACAAAACCTAAAGACTGACAGCCAACCCAAGACCTATTGGCCTTCCCAAGGTCTGTTTAAGGATGAAGTGCTGCAAGCACCCACTTGTGGTGAGCTAAGGAGGGTCTGACACCATTTATTCCAATCTAACAATTCAAGAACCATAGGTCTCATGCTCTGCCACAGAAGCAGAATAAACCAGAATATGGTCTATGTATGCTATGGCGTATAAATCCAGCATGTCCCTCAAGACCTCATTAATGAAGAACTGAAAGGCCGCTGGAGCATTACATAGCCCGAAAGGCATCACCAGGTACTCGTACAACCCAAACTTAGTACGGAAAGCGGTCTTCGATTCCTCACCCTGTTGCACACGTACCAAGTGGTAGGCCCCTCTTAAGTCGAGCTTGGTAAAGATTTTAGCCTCCTTGACCTGGTCCAGTAAAGAAGGAATCAATACAACAACGAAGACCCCCTTCCCGCTTGGGTATGAAAAAGAGTGGAGAAGAGGCAGGGGATCTGGAAGGTCGAATAAAGCCAATGCGTAGCATTTCATCTAAGTATTCTCTCAGATATATGTTCTCCTTTTCTGTGAGAGCATAGATGCGGCTACAAGGGATCTGAGCCCCAGGAATTAAATCAATTCTTCAATCATAAGGGCGGTGGGGGGGAAGGATTGTGGCTTTTTGTTTGTCGAAAACTTCTGCTTCTGCCTGATAGCAGGAGGGGAGTTCAGGTTCTGCAGTGACACATGACCCTATCATAGCACAGGGTGGAAGCTGGGTGTTTAGACAGTGATCAGTACAGAAAGCAGACGTAAAGGTTAAGGTTTTCTGTCTCCAATCTATAGTAGGACTATGTTGTGCTGACCACGGGACACCTACTATAGCGGGGAATTGTGGGGACTGTATTAGGTCAAAAGAAATGGCTTCATATTGTTCCTTGTTTGTGCACAATGACAAGGTATCTGTGGTGTGAGTAACAGGCCCTGATTTTATGGCGCTACCATCTATTGTTTTTACTTCCTCTATGGAAGTCTTCTTCTCCACCGGAATCCCCATCTCTTGTGCCCATTTAATGTCCATGAAATTCCCTGTTGCCCCAGAATCCACCATGATGTATAAAGCAACAGACCGATCCCTCCAGTAGAGATGCGATTCTACATATAGATGAGAAGAAGATAAGGAAGTAACACTCTGAGGAATACTTTGGGAGACTATTAGTCCTGACCCACCTGAAACTCTCGTCCCCTTAGACTTCAGGCTCAGCAGTTTCCCGAGTCCTGTCTTCTCTTGGGTTTAACAGGACAGTCTCTCCAAAAATGCCCCTGCTTCCCACAATACAAACACAGTTTCATGTCTCTACGCCGCTGTCGTTCCTCATTGCTAAGGGGACCCTTAATGCTTCCAATCTGCATTGGTTCTACTTCTGTCACTGGCCTTTCAGTCTCAGCACGCTTTTCCCAGTAAACCACAACTCGTGCCTCGGAGCGACCCCTGTCTTTTTTCCTTTCATGTAGTCTATGGTCTAACTTCACCACTAGATCTATGAGGGCTTTACAATCGTCAGGAGGGTCGACTACCTGAGCTAACAGATCTTTCAGGTCATCTCTTAGGCCTTTATAAAACAAGGCCCTCCTCTTTGCCATAGGCCAGCCTGCCTCTGCCACCAACCGATTGAATTCAGAAATATATGTAATCAATTCCTCGGTACCTTGTTTTAGATTCAAAAGTTCTGTATCAACGGATTGGATAAATGAATGTTTATCAAAAAACTTCTTCAACTCCTCCCTGAACAAATCATAGTCATAAAGTAACGGGTCGTTGCGCTCGACAAGTGGTATGGACCACGTAGCCCCAACCTTCCCTAGATACGATAACACAAAGGCCACTTTAGCTTGCTCAGTGGGAAAACAGGCCGCTTTACACATGAAGTGTAACTTGCATTGATTGATAAACGATGCAAAACGGGAAGGAGCGCCCATAAACCTCTCTGGAGGGGCTAAAGGAATAGAAGAAGGAGTGGTAACCTGTATTATCTGATTCCCTAAGCTAGGTGATGAGGAAAAAGGAGAGAAGGTACCTCCAGTAGCCCCTTGAGGGAACTCGGATGGGGCTCCCCTTTGTATGGTATCGACTCTCAGTGAAAGGGCTTGTGTCTCCTTTTGCAAGTTACCTATCATACGAGCCAGGTCAGCCAGGGTGATCTGGTGTTCCTCCATCTCGCTCAGGTGGAAAATCAACATGGGCTTCGCGTTCTATCAAGGCTCACCTGGGGTTTCCACAGGAACGAGAGGCAGGAGACGTTGCACAGGTCCCAACTTACCGCTACCACTAGTCCGCCCAACAATGTCAAAGTAGGGCCAGTGAGTAGGGGGAAGAGGGGAAGCAAGGGGAGAAGACAACAGCAGAATGACCCTTGACTCGATCTGGGCAGCAGAACCACTGGAGAAGAACCCCTCGGCACGACCTGGGCAGCAAGGACTCGTCACTGGAGACGTCGAAATCCTGTGGACAAAAGTACCATCAATGATCTACTCTGAGCTGTTAATGAGACTACTAACATCCCCATGCATGGTCATAAAACAAGAAATTCATAAACGGCTACCTGTTGGCTTCCCCTCTTCCACTGGTGTCCATCCACAGTAAAACCAGGGCTTCTAATGCAACACTACCTAAATAGAGCAGAAAGGAAATTACTCACAATACAGGGCCCAGTAGTGTAATTAGATAAAATGATGGAAGCTTACCAGTAATGTTGTGCAGAGAAGAAGGAAAAGTAGCCCAAAAAGATAGTGACGAACTACCTGGAGTCAGTTTATATAAGGTAATCAAAAATGTGCAAAAAGTGCGGGCTACACTATCTCGTATCTTCGCCTCTGCTGGAAATACGAGAAGTTAACAGCTCAGGGAACTGTCAGTGTACAATCATCAAAAGACTCCTTAGAATCTCAGGAGTTAAAGTATATATTCAGAAAGCCCCTTTACATCAGGAGAGCCCCCTTTATTTCTTACATATGATGCCAAATGTTATGCCCCCCATCAGGGAAATTCAGATGCTCATGAATCACCCCCAAAATACGAGAGCAAGGTAATGCACGGGTTAAACACACAAACAGACGTCTGCCATTCACTCAATGCGCAAAGCGCGTTACCGCATTGTGTAAGGAGTTCGGTTGAATTCACCAGACCCCAGAATGGTGCTGAGCAGATGGCCAGAAACAGGAGACTGAAGGACCCCTACACGGGCCCACAAGGCTCGAGGAGAAACTGCGGTGTTTTGAGAAGGCGAGGAGCCGGGTGTTCGTGGATGCGGCAGCGGCCGCTGAGAACCCGAAGTGAACGCAGTGAAGATCCGGACGAGAAGGGAATGCGAGAAAAGCTTGTACGCGAAGTACTCCTCCCGTCCGGAAGCAGGGATTTAACTCCCTTCAAGCTCCGCCCCGTGCGCTGACGGTGGCCGGGACGGAGCGTTCCTGACAATATCACCACCTTGAAACCAACACACTAAAAGCTCATATGCAATTTCATTACTATAGTAGTGCCTTAGTTAATTAAATAACATATGGCCTAAATTTGCAAAACCTCACGTGCACCAGGACTCACTATTACTTTGCATCCAGAAAAATTGCTAACATCACATCTCGTGCTTGCATTCCAATCACCGGCCAAATATATTTCACAAGGCTGCTTTACAACTTACCTTATTACTTAGCTTGCAAACACTACATTGCCCTTGTAAATAATATCTGAAAGCTCTATGACTATTCATGCTTTCATATTAGACTATGTCTAAAACGTCTCGAACTTAAAAATCCAGTACCCTTCCTCCACGCACCAGTTCCACAATGGTGTTGCACCAGGAGGCAATCAGTTTAAACAGGCTTGAGAATTAGTTTTGACCACACAGCACTACTAAGCTACAGAAAGGCATTGTTAGACTTGGCATCTTTTGGCGTGTTTCCCCTGACTTTTTGCTTTCTGACCTCCCGGTTTTGACTCTGTTTTTGCTGGTGTGATGATTCTGCGCACTTTCCTCACTGCGGTCCAGTGGGAAAGTGCAAGTGCTCCTGTATAAAATGTGTTATGGATTGGTGTTTCCATGATTGGCCTATTTGGTTTATGTGTCAGTCCCTTGTAAAGTGCACTGCGAGTGCCAGGGCCTATAGACCAAATGCTGTTGGTGGGCTGCAGCACTGGATTGTGCCACCCACGCAAACAGCCCGTAAAGTGTAACTCGGGCCTGCCACCGCAGAGCCTGTGCGCAGCCTGGGGCTGCCATGTCGACTTGGCAAGTGCACACACTTGCAAGTCCCTAAACCTTCCCTTTGCTGCATGTTAGTCACCCCTAAGGTAGGCCCAAGGTACCCCTGTGGGCAGGGTGCGTTGTACGCGAAAGGTAGGACATGCCCGGGTGTGTGCGGCATGTCCTGATAGTGAATTACAGCCTACTTCGTTTTTCACTATTGCAAGGCTACCTGTTCCCCCTAGGCCAGAACGGGCGGTTTTGATTATTACAGCTTATAATCCTAACTGACCCCGGGAACATGGTAGAAATTCGAGTTTAGTATGCCTGGACTCAGAATGATAAAATGCAGCTTTTAGTAAGGTTGGTTTTACCATTCTGGGTTTGAAAATACCACTTTTAGAAAGTGGGTATTTTCTTGCCTAACCATCCAAGCCTGCCTCTGCGAGGTTGTGTATTCCGTGTCTGGAATGTGAGTGACAGGGGCTGGGGGATGCCAGGAGACAGGGTGAGTCAGCGCAGGGCTGAATAGCCAGATCGACCTGTAGATGGGTGGGAGGGGTCGCACCTGGGCCCTGAATAGGACAGTGCCTTCCCTCCACAATGCTGGCTCCACCTCCTGTGGTGCGTCTGATGTCCCTGGCCTACTCACTGAAAGAAGGGACGGAGACTTGTCAACAAAGTGCTCCAGAACTGGTTTGGACTAGGCGAAGGCCTCTCTGCCTTCAGAGAACAAAGGAATTTGGGATATAAATATTGGGGCCCTGACCCCATGAATTTAGATCTCGCTGGAATCAAGGAACCTGCCAAGACGAAGAGCTGGAAGAGCTGCCAGGAGGAGTACTGCCCCTTTGCTGTGTTGTTGCTTTGTTGGGCTGGCCTGCAGCTGCTGCTTCTGCCTTGGGCAGTGAAAGGACTGGACTGAACTTTCTACGAACTTGTGCTGAGTATCTCCAAGGGCCAGGAACCGAGCTGGCCTCCTGTTAAGAAGTCTCAGGGACTGCAAAGACTTCACAAGCCTCTGGGTACCGCTTCTGGAACGCTGTTTCAGTTGCCACAGAGGAAGGGAACTGCAACCGACTCCGTCAACCGAATCCATCCCTGGCCGGTGACCTGTTTGCACCGCAGACCGCATCGCCCCGCTTCGCATCGCAACCCTGGTCTCACCGTGGGCGACGTCCGACGCCGCCAACATCGAGCCGCTGCTTGCACCGTGACCTGTGGGCACCGCAGTTCGCATCGCATCGCTTCACTGGGCCAGCCGGACCAGACCGACACTGTCGCTGCAACTGGCTCAAGAGTCGAGACCGCACCGCATTTGGGGCACCGCTCGCACGTCTGCGACGCACCGCTCCGACTCGCACCGCTGTCCGACGCCAGCTCCCGCACTCCGGCTAGGTCGCCTGCATCGCAACCTGTCAGCACCGCATCGAGCATCGTCTCGCCCTGCATCGCACGCCTTGGACTCACCGACTCCGTCTGCACGACGCTCATCGAGCCGCTGCCTGCACCGCATCGAGGGACACCGCACCTTGCATCGCTCCGTCTTGCACCGCAACCGCGACGAACGCCGACCGGCTCGTACACTCCGTACCAGCCACAACGAGAAAAGGTACTGTGACCGAGTCTGTTCATGACTCTGCTGGCCCGTATCGACGCGGTCGGCTGGAACTGTTAGACTCTGTGGTTTTCAGCATCACGGTAGGCTCGGACGGAGCTACCGACTCGTACGAACTTTGCTTTTGTGCTATTCCTGCAAAGAAGAAGTTAACGTATCAAGTATTCATTCGTAAAGTATAGTATTGTGGATTTTTGTCGTAATTGGTCTTGTCTTGAGTATATAAAATATTGGTTATTTTTCTAAACTGGTGTGGTGTCCGTTTGTAGTGTTTACACTGTATTACTGTTGGTTATGTGCAAATGCTTTACACACTGCCTCTGAATTAAGCCTGACTGCTCGTGCCAAGCTACCAGAGGGTGAGCAGGGGTTACTTCATGAGTGTAACAACCCTTACCCTGACTAGGAAGAAGGGTCCCTACTTGGACAAAGGTGCAAGCCCTTGCCAACTAGAGATCCCATTTCTAACATTGGTTGTCAGCGGTGAGGATAGGACTTGTGTTTGCACTTGACTTACAGTGATTGGTGTGCACTACTACCATATCGCAGACCATTACGTACCACATACTGGTTCTTTTTCTTTTGGCCTATTTTTGATCTTGCCAGTTTTCAACTCACGACTTTTGTCATGCCTGAATCAATTGCATCATCCGTTGCATCTCTGGAAGTTATCTTTGAGGAGGACAGGTTGGAATCCTACACCGTAAAGGAGTTACGAGCGATTTGTAAAAACCTGAAAGTCCAAATTAAAGGCCTCACAAGGAAGGAGGAGCTACAGAAGGCGCTGAGGGCCTGGGTAGCAGCCAGACATGCCAATGGGCAGCCTGGTGATCTCAGTGAGGAGGCGGAGGAGCCTATTTCCAGGGTGGATGTGCTTTTGGGTAGGGGGAACCCGCCAGGTCAGGCAGCAGCAGTCTGTCCCCAGAGGAGCTGGAGGACAGGCGGGAGGCAAGGCAGTTCGAGCTGCAGAAGCTCAGGCTGGAGAGTGAGCGGGAGGAGAAGAGATTGGCCATAGAGGAGAGGAAGATGCTCTTAGAGCATGAGAGAGAACTGAAGGAGCTAGAACTTAGGAGTAAGTCAGGCTCAGATGGTGGCAGCAATTCGTCCAGAAAGGCAGACAGGATTGTGCACATTCCCAAGAACGTAGGCAAGGAGTTCAAGAAGGGGGATGACATACAAAGGTGGTTCCAGGGTTATGAGGCAGCCATACACATGAATGGGGTCCCTGAGGAGAATTGGGGAGCAGGATTGTGGCCACTTTTCCCGGAAGAAGCAAGGGATGCTCTGATAGCTTTGGGTAAGGGGTATCACCTCACCTATGCTGACATGAAGGATGCCCTTCTCACGAAGTATGGTCTTACTCCTGAAAAGTACAGGGATCAGTTCAGGTCCAGTAAGAAGTCTGATGTCAACACTTGGTTGGAATGTGTGGATGTGTTCTGCAGGTCTCTGGATGGTTGGGTGAAGGGCAGTAGTGTAACCGATTTTCAGGGGCTCTACAACTTGATTGCATGGGAGCACTTGTCTAGTCTATGTTTTGCAGATCTGCGCCAGCACCTAGTTGATAGTAAGCTAACTGACCCCAGGAAGCTTGCTATGGAAGCGGACCGCTGGGTGAGTACCAGGGTCCACAAGAAAGCGTTTGGGGAGACTCAGCCAAAGGTGGGCAGGGTCCCCAGCAGAAAGGTGGGGGGACAAGGGTAAAGCACAGGAGTTCTCTAAAGGGCCCCAAACTAGTACCCAGGGTAAAGGTTCCCAGCCCCCGGTGATAAGAAGAAAGGGGTCTCTACAGGGAAGCCTGTTGAGACCGGCCCCCGCAAGTGTTATGCATGTGACCAGGTAGGTCACTTTAAGGGGGACCCCAAGTGCCCGAAGGGGACACAGCCACCCACCGGTGGACAATCCAAAGTGTTGGCTAGTGTAGCGCTTGGGGAGGAGGGATGCCCACAGGAGGGTGGGGATCCCGCAGAAATGACCCTTGTCTCACTCGGGGACAGTGAGATGGTCCCAGGAAACCAGGTGCCCCCTAACACAAAGAAATATAGCACCTGGGTGACCATTAATGGGAACAGGGTAGAGGCTCTCAGAGATACTGGAGCCAGTGTGACCTCAGTCCGGTGTCACCTGGTGTCTGAGAAGCAAGTAGTCCCAGGAGCATTCCACCAAGTAGTTGCTGTCGACAACTCTGAGCGCCAGTGTATGGTGGCGCAGGTTCCCTTTGAATGGGGGGGTCTCAGGTCCCTTGAGGGTGGTTGTGAGCCCTACCATGCCTGTCGATTGTCTGCTAGGAAACGACCTGGAGCAGTCCTCATGGAAGGAGGTTGAGCTCAGGTCTCACTTGGAAGATGCTTGGGTTGCCAGAGTGGGCATGCGTGTCTACTCGGTCAATGGCGGCCAGAAAGGGTGATCAAGAGGACTTGGAGCCTGAAACAGTGGCCCAAGTCCCTGCCAAGAGAAAGGGCAGGGGCGCGGAAACCGGCCCCCGAAGTTCCCACGGACCGGGAGGAGGCGGACCTCGAGGGGACGCCCCGGTGCCTACAGGGGAGCAGGTAGCCGAACTGGGAGACATCTCTGAGCTGACCCATTGGCAGCAAGAAGGGGGTCCCACCAGGGAGGAGTTCTGCAGGGAGCAGAACGAGTGCCCTACTCTGGAGGGTCTGCGGCAGCAGGCTGCAGACCAGGCAGCTGGTAATCAGTCCGGGTCACATCTGATCTACTGGGAGAGTGGTCTCCTATACAGTGAGCCTAAGGTTGCTGAGCCTGGGTCAGCCCGTGTGCTGGTGGTACCCCAGCGCTTCAGGACCTTCCTACTGGGTCTGGCTCATGACGTGCCTTTGGCAGGACATTTGGGGCAGGACAAGACCTTTGACAGGCTTGTCACTCACTTCTTTTGGCCCCAAATGCGAAGGCAGTCAGATGCACACTGTAGGTCTTGCCAAACTTGCCAGGCAAGTGGTAAGAGTGGGAGGAAGGTCAAAGCTCCTCTCCAACCTTTTCCGGTTGTTGGAACACCCTTTGAAAGGGTAGGGATGGATATAGTGGGGCCACTGGATCCCAAGACAGCCATGGGCAACAGGTACATCCTGGTCTTGGTGGACCATGCCACCCGGTACCCGGAGGCAATCCCTCTCAGGACAACGACGGCGCCAGTGGTGGGCCGGGCGTTAATGGGGATCTTTTCCCGTGTGGGATTCCCCAGAGAGGTGGTTTCCGATAGGGGGACCAATTTCATATCGAAGTATATGACATCCCTGTGGAAGGAGTGTGGGGTAACCTACAAGTTCACCACTCCTTACCACCCACAAGGAAACGGTCTGGTGGAGAGATTCAACCAGACCTTGAAAGGCATGATCAAGGGTCTAACAGAACCCATGAGGCGTAAGTGGGACGTCCTCTTGCCATGCCTACTCTTTGCGTACAGGGAGGTGCCTCAGAAGTCTCTTGGGTACAGCCCCTTTGAGCTCCTGTATGGCCACCCTGTCAGAGGACCTCTGAGTTTGGTGAAGGAAGGCTGGGAGGCGGCTCCCAGGAAAACTCCCCAGGATGTATTTAGCTACATGCTGGCCTTTAGAAACCAAACTGCCCGCTTCAGGAAACTCGCTCAGGCGAACCTAGAAGCAAGCCAGGAAGAAATGAAGAGATGGTATGACCAGAACGCCACTCTGGTCGAATTTCAACCTGGGCAAAAAGTGTGGGTAATGGCCCCAGTGGCACCTTGTGCCTGGCAGGACAAGTGGACTGGGCCATATGAGGTAAAGGAGCGCAAAAGTGACGTCACCTACCTGGTGGATTTGCAGGCTCCCAGGAACCCTTTGAGGGTCCTTCACGTGAACCGCCTCAAGCCCCACTTCGAGAGGTCCGAAGTGAGTATGCTCTTGGCGACAGATGATGGGGTGGAAGAGGAGAGCGAGCCTCTCCCTGACCTCCTGTCTACCAAGGAGCATGATGGGTCAGTAGAGGGTGTGATCCTCTCCCCTACTCTGACTCAGGAGCAGCAGGGGGACTGTCGCCAGTTGTTGGGACAGTTCGCCCCACTGTTCTCTCTGACTCCCGGTGTTACTCACTGGTGTACCCATGACGTGGACACCGGTGACAGCCATCCTGTGAAGCACAAGATTTACAGGTTGACTGACCGGGTCAGAGCCAGCATCAAGGAGGAGGTCTCTAAGATGTTGGCGTTAGGGGTGATTGAGCCCTCCCACAGTCCTTGGGCCAGCCCAGTGGTCTTGGTCCCAAAGGCTGCGGCGCCCGGTGCCACTCCAGAACTCCGGTTTTGTGTGGACTACCGTGGGCTCAATGCCGTCACCAGGACTGACGCGCACCCCATCCCCAGAGCTGATGAGCTCATTGATCGGTTGGGAGCTGCCCGGTTCCTCAGTACGTTTGATTTAACGTCTGGGTACTGGCAGATTGCCTTAACCGATGGGGCCAAGGAGAGATCGGCATTCTCAACCCCAGAAGGTCATTACCAATTCCGGGTGATGCCCTTTGGGTTGAAGAATGCCCCTGCCACCTTTCAGAGGTTGGTCAATCAGGTGTTGGCTGGGCTGGAGGATTTCAGTGCCGCCTACCTGGATGACATTGCTGTGTTCAGTTCCAGCTGGGAAGAACATTTACAGCACCTTGAGAAAGTGTTGAGGGCTCTGCAAGGTGCAGGCCTCACGATCAAGGCCAGTAAGTGCCAGATCGGGCAGGGTTCTGTGGTGTACTTGGGACACCAGGTAGGAAGCGGCCAGGTGGCGCCCCTACAACCCAAGATTGACACCATTCTGGCTTGGGAACCCCCAAGACCCAGACAGAGGTGAGAGCCTTCTTAGGTCTCACCGGCTATTATAGGAGATTTGTTAAGGGCTATGGCACCATCGTTGCCCCCTTAACAGAGCTGACCTCTAAGAGGCAGCCCAGGAAAGTGATCTGGACTGAGTCCTGCCAGAAAGCTTTTGATGCCCTGAAGGCAGCCATGTGCACGGCGCCCGTGCTCAAGGCACCTGACTTCTCCAAAGAATTTGTCGTGCAGACTGACGCTTCAGAGCATGGTGTGGGAGCGGTGCTCTCACAACTGAACGAAGAGGGCCTGGATCAGCCTGTAGTCTTCCTTAGCAGGAGACTACTTCCCAGGGAACAGAGGTGGAGTGCCATAGAAAGGGAAGCTTTTGCTGTGGTCTGGGCGCTGAAGAAGTTGAGACCATACCTGTTTGGGACTCACTTCCGGGTTCAGACAGACCACAGGCCCCTCAGATGGTTGATGCAAATGAGGGGCGAGAATCCAAAACTGCTGAGGTGGTCCATCTCCCTACAGGGAATGGACTTTACGGTGGAACACCGTCCTGGTACAGAACACGCCAACGCAGATGGTCTGTCCAGGTTCTTCCGCCTTAGTGAGGAGAACTCCAATGGGGTTGGGTAGTTCTCCCTACTTTCAGCTGGAGGGGACATGTGTTAGACTTGGCATCTTTTGGCGTGTTTCCCCTGACTTTTGCTTTCTGACCTCCCGGTTTTGACTCTGTTTTTGCTGGTGTGATGATTCTGCGCACTTTCCTCACTGCGGTCCAGTGGGAAAGTGCAAGTGCTCCTGTATAAAATGTGTTATGGATTGGTGTTTCCATGATTGGCCTATTTGGTTTATGTGTCAGTCCCTTGTAAAGTGCACTGCGAGTGCCAGGGCCTATAGACCAAATGCTGTTGGTGGGCTGCAGCACTGGATTGTGCCACCCACGCAAACAGCCCGTAAAGTGTAACTCGGGCCTGCCACCGCAGAGCCTGTGCGCAGCCTGGGGCTGCCATGTCGACTTGGCAAGTGCACACACT
>CAWUFW010029284.1:0-19392 GCA_963921515.1 Calotriton arnoldi | reverse complement strand
CTTCGTTCAGTTACGTATTGCTGCTGATATTGGTGTGGCACATTGCCCTGCATTATTTGGGCATTTCTATGTATTTTCTGGGGTGTGAACATGGTCTGCATTGGTTGTGTTTGGTTGACAGCCGGCCCTCCTTCCCACCCACCCAGCCAGTCAGTTATCCCACCACGGAACGTGCTTGCGTTGCAGGGAGTGTAAGTTGTCTCTCAGGATGTCAGTCAGTGGTGTCCTGCTGTTTGTTGGTGCACAGTTGCCAGCAGGGCCTTGTGCTCCCCACAGCAGTAGCCAGTGTCAGCCATCTTGTGAGTCCTTCTCCACTCCCTGTGATGTGAGCATGGTTCAGGGTGGTGTTGATGGGACAGTTGTGGGGGTGAGCTATGTCTGTGACTACGACTCCCATCATGCTATTGCTTCCACCCCACTTCCCAGCATTCCCATACTTACTTGCTTTTGTGGGGAGTTCAGTGTGTGTGGGTGTGAGAGCAATGGCAAGATGGCTGACAGTGGTGTCCTGCTGTTGGTTGGTGTGCAGTACCCAGCATGCCCTTGTGCTCCCCACGACACAGCAACAGTGTCAGACATCTTTGATGGGCCTTTCCACTCTCTGTGGGATGTGCATGCGTGAGTGTGAGCTTGCTGGGCCATGTGGTGGGGGATGTAGAGCTGTGACTACGACTCCCATCATGCTATTGCCTCCTCCCCCTTCCCAGCATGCCCATGCTTCCTTCCTTTTGACTCTGCTTCCCTGTGGGGTGGGCTGGCTGTGCTGACAGGATGGCTGGGAGTGTTGTCCTGGCAGTTGTTTGGCTAGAAGTCCCAAGAGTGGCCCTGTGCTTCACACAACATAACCCAGGGTGGTGGTTCTTTGTGGGATCTTGTGTTAGGATGGGGGCATTGCATTCTACCAGGTGGGTTCTGTGGAGTTTGTGTTGGGGTGTGTGTGAGGGGAGGTGCTTGTGACTATGGTCAGTGCTGCAAGTCCTCCTTCCCACCCAGCTAGCCAGATATCCCACCATGGAACGTGCTTGCATTGCAGGGAGTGTAAGTTGTCTCTCAGGATGTCAGTCAGTGGTGTCCTGCTGTTTGTTGGTGCACAGTTGCCAGCAGGGCCTTGTGCTCCCCACAGCAGTAGCCAGTGTCAGCCATCTTGTGAGTCCTTCTCCACTTCCTGTGATGTGAGCATGGTTCAGGGTGGTGTTGATGGGACAGTTGTGGGGGTGAGCTATGTCTGTGACTACGACTCCCATCATGCTATTGCCTCCACCCCTCTTCCCAGCATGCCCATGCTTCCTTCCTTTTGACTCTGCTTCCCTGTGGGGTGGGCTGGCTGTGCTGACAGGATGGCTGGGAGTGTTGTCCTGGCAGTTGTTTGGCTAAAAGTCCCAAGAGTGGCCCTGTGCTTCACACAACATAACCCAGGGTGGTGGTTCTTTGTGGGATCTTGTGTTAGGATGGGGGCATTGCATTCTACCAGGTGGGTTCTGTGGAGTTTGTGTTGGGGTGTGTGTGAGGGAGGTGCTTGTGACTATGGTCAGTGCTGCAAGTCCTCCTTCCCACCCAGCTTGCCAGATATCCCACCATGGAACGTGCTTGCATTGCAGGGAGTGTAAGTTGTCTCTCAGGATGTCAGTCAGTGGTGTCCTGCTGTTTGTTGGTGCACAGTTGCCAGCAGGGCCTTGTGCTCCCCACAGCAGTAGCCAGTGTCAGCCATCTTGTGAGTCCTTCTCCACTTCCTGTGATGTGAGCATGGTTCAGGGTGGTGTTGATGGGACAGTTGTGGGGGTGAGCTATGTCTGTGACTACGACTCCCATCATGCTATTGCCTCCACCCCCCTTCCCAGCATGACCATGCTTCCTTCCTTTTGACTCTGCTTCCCTGTGGGGTGGGCTGGCTGTGCTGACAGGATGGCTGGGAGTGTTGTCCTGGCAGTTGTTTGGCTAAAAGTCCCAAGAGTGGCCCTGTGCTTCACACAACATAACCCAGGGTGGTGGTTCTTTGTGGGATCTTGTGTTAGGATGGGGGGCATTGCATTCTGCCAGGTGGGTTCTGTGGAGTTTGTGTTGGGGTGTGTGTGAGGGGAGGTGCTTGTGACTATGGTCAGTGCTGCAAGTCCTCCTTCCCACCCAGCTAGCCAGATATCCCACCATGGAACGTGCTTGCATTGCAGGGAGTGTAAGTTGTCTCTCAGGATGTCAGTCAGTGGTGTCCTGCTGTTTGTTGGTGCACAGTTGCCAGCAGGGCCTTGTGCTCCCCACAGCAGTAACCAGTGTCAGCCATCTTGTGAGTCCTTCTCCACTCCCTGTGATGTGAGCATGGTTCAGGGTGGTGTTGATGGGACAGTTGTGGGGGTGAGCTATGTCTGTGACTACGACTCCCATCATGCTATTGCCTCCACCCCACTTCCCAGCATTCCCATACTTACTTGCTTTTGTGGGGAGTTCAGTGTGTGTGGGTGTGAGAGCAATGGCAAGATGGCTGACAGTGGTGTCCTGCTGTTGGTTGGTGTGCAGTACCCAGCATGCCCTTGTGCTCCCCACGACACAGCAACAGTGTCAGACATCTTTGATGGGCCTTTCCACTCTCTGTGGGATGTGCATGCGTGAGTGTGAGCTTGCTGGGCCATGTGGTGGGGGATGTAGAGCTGTGACTACGACTCCCATCATGCTATTGCCTCCTCCCCCTTCCCAGCATGCCCATACTTCCTTCCTTTTGACTCTGCTTCCCTGTGGGGTGGGCTGGCTGTGCTGACAGGATGGCTGGGAGTGTTGTCCTGGCAGTTGTTTGGCTAGAAGTCCCAAGAGTGGCCCTGTGCTTCACACAACATAACCCAGGGTGGTGGTTCTTTGTGGGATCTTGTGTTAGGATGGGGGCATTGCATTCTACCAGGTGGGTTCTGTGGAGTTTGTGTTGGGGTGTGTGTGAGGGAGGTGCTTGTGACTATGGTCAGTGCTGCAAGTCCTCCTTCCCACCCAGCTAGCCAGATATCCCACCATGGAACGTGCTTGCATTGCAGGGAGTGGAAGTTGTCTGTCAGGATGTCAGTCAGTGGTGTCCTGCTGTTTGTTGGTGCACAGTTGGCAGCAGGGCCTTGTGCTCCCCACAGCATTAGCCAGTGTCAGCCATCTTGTGAGTCCTTCTCCACTCCCTGTGATGTGAGCATGGTTCAGGGTGGTGTTAGGGACAGTTGTGGGGGGCAATATGTGTGACTGCGACTCCCATGATGCTATTGGCTACACTGACTTGGCCAGCATACACAGAATTCCTTCCTTTGAGTGGTCTTCACTGTGTGTTGGTGTTGTTGTGGTGGCTACATGTCTGGATGTGTTTGTTAGTTCTATTTGTGCCACTGCCTAGCTGTAGTTGTAGTTGTGTTTGTACATGTGTTGGCACAGTTGGATGTGACTTTTTGATGGCATGTGTTGTGTTTATCTGACTGACATACACATTTTGGGATGATTCTGTTCTGGTTGCTGTGTAATTGCTATGAGTGCATGGTTTGACTCTCCCCTTGACAGTGATGTGTGTGTTTTGTGGCAGTATATTGTGTACATTTGTTGTGTACTCACCAGGCTCTGGGATGTCCTCTAGTCCATATACGCTCACTGGCGGAAGGATGGCCCGCACCTTCTCCTCCCAGGGCCTGAGGTATATTGGCTTGGCAGGAGGGCCACTGCCGGTGTATTGGCTGTTGATGTAGTCTTTCTTCAGCAGGTCCCGTACCCTCCTGCGCACGTCATACCACCTGTTCTGGATGTCGCTCTTTGTGCGCCGACATGGTGATTGTGCGTTCACCCTGTTGATGATCCTCTCCCACATCTTGGTTTTCTGGGAGATGGGGGTCTGTTGGACCAGTGTGCCAAACAGCTGTGGCTCTACCCTGAGGATCTCGTCTACCATGACTTCCAATTCACTATCTAGGAACTTGGGATTCTTCTTGGGGGGCATGGTGATGGGTGGTGATGGTGAGTGATGTGTGTGTTGGTGTGCAGGTGAGGGTGTGTGAGTGTGTGTTTTTCTGGGTGTATGTGAGGTAGGTATTTGTTGGTGTGCTGATGGTGTGTGGCTTGTGTGAGGGATGAGCTGTGGGTGTGTGGTTGCTTTCTCTTGGGTGCTGGCAGTGGAATGGCATTTGCAAAGGCTCATGGTTGTGATTTGTGTCCTTTATATAGGTGGAGTTGTGGGTGTGTCTTTGTTCTCTGTCCCCACCCCCCAGTATTTATTGGCTTGGTAATTGCTTGTTTGGCCCTTTTTTGGGTGATTTTTCCTTTGTGCTGTTTGTGTATGTTGGAAACGTTCTTGTGACTGAGTCGGACCCTGCATTTGTCTCGTACGGTCTTCTCCGTTTCGTTCACGCTGTGTATGTGCAGTTTTCTATGCTGCGTACGCGTCGGTCGCGGTGTTTTGTGTTGCTTCGGCTCGGTTTTGTATGCATGTCGGTCGTACGGCTTGGCCTCCGTCCGACTCGCTCGTGGTTTTCACGCCTTGCATCGTACTTTGCGGTTTGGAGTTCGCGTGTACGTTTCGGTCGGATTTGTTCCGGGTGCGTGTCGGTCGGTTGGATTCGCGTGTTTTTCCGGCCGGATTGCTGTTTTCCTTGCGGCTCGGTCGGTCGACTTGGTTTCGGTACGTGTCGGTCGGATTTTTCACGCCTTGCATCGTACTTGGCGTGTCGTGCGCCACGGGTACGTGTCGGTCGGTATTATTTCCGGATCCGAGTCGGTCGGTGCTTTTTCCGGCCCGAATCGGAATCGACCCCACAATCTCTAGGAGACTGCACGACTCAGCTGGCTGAATTAAAAGCCCTATTACTGGCACTAATAAATACGGATCGAGAATCCCCCACACTGATGGTGTGCAATTCTTTTCACTGTGTCCAGTCATACAATGAATATCTTCACTACTGGGGTCAAAATGGGTTTAAAGACTCAAAAGGTGGCATAATTAAGCATAGAATGCTATGGGAACAGGTAGCTGAATTGAAAAACAAACTACCAAGAGCTCACGTGATACACACGCTGAGTCATCAACGTGATGGCGTTCATGTTGAAGGGAATTCATTGGCCGATGAAGCCGCAAAGGGGGCAGTACGAACTGCTGCCGTAGCTGCAATCACTTGTTCTAAAACGAGAATAGACAGACAGATAATGGTAGCTGTCATTGCTTCACGCAAAAACAGCACAGCCTTGCCAAAAGGCTTTCCACTCAAGTACTCCTACAAGTTAGATGCAAATAACATTCCATATGCTCAAATTCCAGGAGTGGGGGATAGAGTAATACCAAACATGGATCGCAGATTAGGTTTAATACTAGCTGCACATGAGGGTCTGGGTTCTGCACACGCAGGAGTTACCGCAACGGTTTCTTTACTGAAACAACGATATTGGTGGCCTGGTTTAACTAAACAGACGAAGAATTTTGTCTTAAAATGCAACATCTGTCAGCAGATGAAAGGTTCCACCGTAGCGCGTCCAGCGCAGGCACCATTACTAATATCAGATAGACCACTCGCTTGTGTCTATTTGGACCACTGCGGCCCCCTACAATCAGATGGGGCTTACAAGTATATCTTGATGGCAGTGGATTCATGCTCTAGATTCCTATGGGTATGGCCTCAGTGCTCAGCTGATGCTCAAACTGTTATAAAAGATTGGCAAGTCTTTATAGGGACATACGCAGTTGGCACATTACATTCTGACTGCGGCCCCGCGTTTAGCTCTAGGGCTTACAAGGAAGCCATGGGAAGTCTGGGTGTTGCACTGTGGTACTCCTCTCCGTACCATCCCAAGGGAAAATCGGTCGTGGAGAGGAAAAACCAAGACTTAAAGCAGTCTTTAACAGCAAGAGTATTAGGTTCGGGTGGTAGTTGGGTCATTCACTTATACGGGGTCCAAAGGGCCCTTAACAACATGCCAAGAAATTCCATAGGAGGCGTCACTCCTTACGAAGTCCTATTTGGGATGAGAATGTGTGTACCTGATCTCGATTTTAAAAGCACAGTGGCGGATGAAAAACCATTTGACATCAATAAACGTTTGGCTGTTTTATAGGATCTCAATGAATTTCGGGCACTACAAAGCAACGTGCAAGTAAAACGCACCGCCACTGGGGAAGTCAAATCAGTCACGGCAAGACCTGCCTCGATCCCAAAAGTCAGGGATCTGGTCAGAGAAAAGATTGTGGACAAGAAAGAATTTGGGCCATCATACAGAAAGCCAGTCCCTGTCTTGGCTGTCAAAGGAACAAGAACAGTACTTCTTCCGCCTCTTGCCGGCAAAAAAGAAAAGAGATTCGTCTCCATTGATCTGATCAAACCACACTATGTGGCCGATACTGAATAGTGGGCCTCGTGGGCTCCTGGGTAGCTGGTGCTTTACTCTCGCTACCATACAGGAAGTTCAGACAGAAAGACTCATAACATTTGAAGAGTCACCAATACAAAATGATGGAATTTCCAACAATGAAATGGAACTCGCTCCTCTTGAAACAGAACTTCAAAACACAAATGAAAGACAAATTTCATCTCGGCCTAATACCGATGTCTACATCAATATGCGTCTACAAGAGACACCTGCCCATTCAACAAAACCTGCTGAGCTACCAAAGATAGATCGAACTGCATCTGGCTACTTCATCGATTTTGATACCTTCTCGCTGGATCCCAGTGAACCTGAAACAACGCCAGCTCCAGTTTCCCGTACGCAACAAATTTGTGACTTTTACATTTTTCTGAAAAAGACTTACTTAGTATTACCTTGGCTCCAGCTCTGGATGATAACTGGAATATTGTTTTTTCTGTTCTGGATTGGCCTAGTGACTATCTTTTGCTTACTCATGAATGGAAACTATCTCCCAGAACGCTCTGCATTATCAAATGTGAACTTGGTGCTGAATCCTCATACATCTTCTCATCGTGAACAAAGAGACCTGTCCTTTGTGAACATTACAGCTGTTCCAATTCCTGATGGTATAGTTTGGGACAAGGTTGATTATGATGTATTTGGTCCCACTGAACTTTTGAAAATACCACATTTATTTAAAATTTCTCTAAATGATATCATTACCTCCAGTACATTTTCTGACAATTGGGATTTTGAAACTGTAAATAATATGTTGTCTGATTTGGAACAATCTGCTGCATTTTCAAGCACTGAAATGTTAGAGGACACATCTGATTTTAACACTATGTACTGGTACCATCATTATGGTCATCACTTTTTACACAAATCTAGTATCCCAAGAAATGTTTTTACATACCACCAATGGGAACATTGCCCAACACTACCAAAAGGTAGTTCAAAAACGTTTGCACAGAAATTCTCTTATTTTTCAGGGTTTAACAATCCTGACCCAACCTCATATTATTATAAGGTTGCACCTACAACTGCACAGAAAAATATGCTAACTAACACCAAACAGATTTACTCTGCATCCTTTATTTCCCAACTGTCTGAACAGGGTTTCGACTTATGGAAGGACACTATAGACATAAAATCAGTCTGAGGTTCAAAGGAATGGCAGGTACAAGGAACAGAAGCACTATTTACAGCGTGCCTCATTCCACAGCAGATAATATTTCTGAACAACACTATGCAACAGACTTCCTGTCTTGGACTAGCCAAGAACAAGGATTTGAACACACCATGAATTCCAACACCATCACACTTTGAGGGGTGGCAAAATTTTACATCACGTGGAGGGGATACTATCGATGACATCATACAGTACAATACTTCAGACCCCAATTGGACGGGATGGTTGGTTTTGGCCTACAGACACAAACAGATGTCAATCAAGATTCAAGGGTACAACCAAAGGGTTTAGTATCCATTGGCCGGACCAATGCTATGTACAAACAGAACATCCGGGGGTGGTGACATCATACAGTGTTGGGAAGTTGTGCCTCGATTGGCTAAAAACCTCGACACTGTCCCAGGTGAAACAGCACTTATCCTTACTCTCAGATGAGGTGGATCTAAGGGATTTTTATTAGGTCCCCGAAAGCAACGTCAGAAACGTTTCTTATATGCTGTCTGGAAAATCTATCAACAAGAAACTGCAGAGAGACTTCATGAAATAGATAGAATTAACCTAGAAAAGGCGTTATCTGTAGTTGACAATGGTATGACTACATTAACATCCAGGATTTATTCACTGGGCAACATTGTATCTTCTGCTATAGATATACTAGAACAGGACTTGTCCATACTACAACACGGACAATCTCAACTACGCTCTATTATATTATTAAGCTGGATGCTGCAATCATTGCGCGCTGGTTATGTGCCTTGGCGATTTATCAACAGTACGTTCCAATTTTCTGCAAGAGGCAGATAACAATGGCACAAAGGGGAGCAAAATATACAATGCTGCGTATTGAAAAACTGAACCAATTACCTTTTACTGTGGCAGAGTCACCATCCACTGAATGGTTAATCCATGGCCATATAACATCACCGGTCACAACTTTCCAGTTTCAGTATTGCCTAGAACAACAACAGGCAGGCAGATATGAAGCGATGGGTAGGGAATTCATCAAGGAATCTTGGGAATTGCCATACAGATTTCGATGCACGAGTTGGGACATGGAAGTGTTTCTAAGTGGTACATACTGCGAGAACGCTTTAAGTGGATCTCTCATATACCAGGTTATCATGCTTCACGGGGCCTGTAATGGTTCAGTTGCTAACTTATCCTGTCACTTGAAAGGGTCCCCAGCTGCCATGATTAATCCGGTGTTCAAGTTACTTTCAAATGGGAGTTACTTGATGCTGAATGATCAAGGTTGTTGTGGAATGCTCCCGGGCATCGCATATCTTGTCACTGTAAGCTTCAGGGTTACATGCTGTATGCAAATATTGTTTCCACCGACCCATTCAGTCAGGGAGGCGCCGTTATGGCCTTCGTTGAATGTTTCCTTTATACGGTTTGATACTCTGAGTGGAATGAAAGCCATGCTTTTACAGAAAACCGTGCCCTTAACCTTCGCCGAAGAGACTTATGATCTTCAGGTTGCAAGGTCCTCAGCTGAGACACTAGCACTAGTACGAACAAACTGCCCTTTTCATTTTACAGAAATGGTGCAACGTATCTTTAACATGTCTGATACGACGGGTATAGTACACCTACTTAAGACCATAGGTTCTGGCTTGTTAAGCACCTTTCAGACAATCTTTGGAGTTATTCCCAACTTCATGCACTCTATATTCGGAAGCATTTTTGGAGGGCTTCCGCTGATCCTGTTCCTAATAGCAGGAATCCTGATTGCCATTTTTCTGCTACGCAATGGACATCTCAGTCACCAAGGAGATGGAAAAAATGCTCTTGAAGCGCCGCTACCGTGATCGCATGGTACTCCATCTGGGCACACCTCGCCTTCGGGAACTAAGCGTGTCTTGGTTCCTATTATTTAGACCAGTCTGGATCGACTGTATTCTGCCTGTCCTCCAATACCTGTTCTGCGGACAAGAATGCATGTTGGATCTCTGTCTAACACTTCCATTGGTTGCACCATCGGACGTCGATGCTTTACTGGACCCGATAACGGCCCATGTTTTGCTGTGTCTTCAGCGCATTCCAATGTTGTCTGCATTCTTAGAGCCACCACAGGATGCTTCAGCTCCTGCTGGAACGGATACCGGTTCCTCAACAAATACTCAGGCCTTGGATGTCACATAGGCTTCCCCAGCATCAGCTGTGGATAGTGCAGAAGATCATCTGTGCTCGATTGACCTAATCTGTGAGGTGTTGCAGGGATCGTTGTCTGCGATAGCAAGCAACAGCGATGCGTCTCCCAGCCAGGACTCATAAACATTTGACTCATCATGCGCTGGGAACAATTCGGCCTTTTTTCAAAAACATCCAAATTTGGAATTTTCAACAAACAGAAACCTTTTGCTGAACTGCATGGCTTTCAGACACTCATAGTTTTTCGAACTATATAAGAACATTTTTTCAGCAAAACCTCTACTGCTTAAGACACGATTTTAGCATTTTTCAGCATTTTTAAAACATTTTTTAAAAACGCACTAATGTTTTGAACTAATTAGTTGTTTGCGTACAAATGCCTAGAAGTACGTTAAAATTATAGTATGTCGTCCAGTCGAATGAGGAGTGGGTGTTTATGTTCCATATTATTACCCCAATATAGGCTCAGGTAGCATCACAACCTTTCACCTATATTCTCCCCTACCATTACACTACATAACAGTTCTTGGGACTGACTTTTACCTAGTTACGGTACTGCTTACAGGACGTAAGAGGGGTTTCTAGTGGCACTGTGAGCTAGCTGGTATACAGGCAAACATATCCGGTGAGGGTGTCTGGAATCAGTCTGGACACCAATCCTACAGTCTATGTTGTCTAAACGTGCAGATCCTATATAGGTTAATAGGAACTACATGACAAATGCATTAGACATGGGTATTTTAAATCTGCAATGCAATGGCTTTTATTAACTATGCAAAATAAACTTGACTCGACAAGACACAAACTTGCAGAAACTAGCACTGACGGACCATTTTCACCCAACTGGTTTGCACAAATCTTTCACCATAAAAGGCATTTACCATGTTGAAGAAAACAACCTAGTGATTGACCTTCCTGCCAAAATTTCTTAAATTCAGTTTATTTTTCTCCTTTCTTTTTAAATCTCCCTCTCCATTCTATCCTTTCTCTTTTTGCAGTGGTGGGGATCTTCCCCTACACCCTCCAAATTGGACCCCTTCCACTCCTCCTGCTTCGTTGTTTTTTTGAGTTACACCACTTCCTTCTTTCCTCTGTTTATTTTTCTTTTAGCATGGGAGGGTTGCATTGCATTATATTGTATTGTAGCATTTGTATAGCACTTACTACCCCTATTTGGGGTGCTGAAGCCCTTACCCACAGGGATAGCAAGTTAAACCGTGTAGAGTGTGTTGTTGGGAGGGTGTTGTTGTTTTTGTTTAGCCTATATGGTTAGTGATGTCATGTTGTGCATGAGGACCAGCAAGGTGCAGCTATCAGGTCATGAGACTCAGTGCCCAGCAATGTGATTATTAAGGGTATGTGAACGATAGATGCTCAAATTATAATTATGATAAGGACTCACCAGCTTAGCCACAAGGGCAGTAGGATGATGTGAAATCATACACCAAAAGAAAGGAAAGGTTGGTAATCAGAGAAGGCCCAGTAATCAATGCAACCACACGCACCAGGCAGAGATGCTGTTGAATGAGTAAAAGGATGCGAAAGGGTAAAAAAGGAATTGGTATCAAAAGCAGTAGCCATGCACCATATTATTTTATTTATGAAATACTGTCTACTTCTGAACAAATGTAGGCAATGAAGGAGAAAGTGTGTGGAAGAGCAAAGAAGGCTGCCAACCTGAGTAGGAACTACACAAACTTTAATAGGCCACCAGTTTCCATCTACTCCCAATAGGCCAGAGGAAGTCATAAATTTGAGCTCGGGTAAATGCCCTAAGCCCCTCTCAGGCTCTCAAAGGCTCTCAAAGCCAGATGACCAGCAGTTTGGCAAGCCGTAAATAGGTCGAGGAGCACCCTGTACAAGGAAGGGTGAGAGGCAAAGGGCATGGTAGGTTGCTGCCTAAACAGTGGAAGAGCAATCGGACTCTGCTGTCCTCACACCCTCCGTACTTGCCCACCACTTTTCGTTTATCCCAGAGATCCTTGTTCCTTTTAGTTTATTTAATGAGGCTGCCTCCTGACCTTCTAGAATTTCCCCCCAGAACAACTTCCACTTTCATTTGTAGCCGTGAATTAAATTTCAGGGTAAAAGAGACAATGTAGTGAAAGGAGACTTACCCTGCTGCCACTATTTCAACTAGGACAGCAGCATGGATGGCACCAATTTGGTAGTTCTCAATTTACTCTGTCTTAGCCCAGCTCTTCCACTGCACCCTCGTTTGTCCTTTCCTTATGCTAATATGCTTTTACTGTCCTTTCCCCACCCACTCATGTGATGTTTATGAGGTCTGATGCTCCTCTTCCTCATACTTTTTGTTCTAAACCCCATACACCTATCACTTTTTCCATCGCCCCCTTTTTTGTTTACTTATTTTTTTCAAATTTTCATTTTTTTCTTCTTTTGTACCCGACTTATTTACCTCTTTCTTCTATTAAAAAATAATCTGGTTGTGGTAGCGATAGAAAATTTTGTGTTCCTATTATTTTAAAAATTATAAGAAATTTTGTATTTTTTAATACCAGCACTGGGGTTCGAACCCAGATCCAGTATATTTTTCCTACAGAAAGTTTCAGTTTTTGTGGAAATGGGTATTTTTACTTTGGGAATTCGACAAAATGGTGTTTCGGCAGGCTGACATTCTCCATTTTGGGAATTCATCAAACGAAGGTAATACTTTAAGCTTTATCTCTCTAGAAAGGTAGAGCTGGACTAGTCTATAGGCAGAGCCAATGGAATTATGTGGAAGGGGAAGACCAAATTATGCGACAGGGTTTACTAAATTATGTGACAAGAAAAGCCAAATTATGCAGTATAATGCGGAACCTTTTGTGATAGTATTACCTAATTATGTTGTCATTTTTACAAATGCTAACAGTGTCTGGGAACCGGTTTAGTGGAGTAGCATAAAGTAGAGTAGTGTAGATTGGAACAGCGTTCAGTGTAGTGGCGTACAGTGGAGTTGCATAGAGTTGAGTGCCATACAGTGGAATAGCGTAGAGTGCAGCCGCGGCCGCTGCAGGTAAGAGCGGTGGGGCCGGGGGGGTATTTTGAGAGACGACTACAAGGGAAAATTAAATAAATAATTAATTTCCCTCATGGTCGTCTCTCGAAATCCCCCCACCCGGCCCCACCGCTCTTACCTGCAGCTGCCACGGCTGGTAGAGTGGAGTGGCGTACAGTGGAATAGTGTACTTTGGAGTAGCGTAGAGTGGAGTGCCACACAGTGCCACACAGTGGAGCTATGTAGACTGGGGTGGCGAAGAGTGGAGTGGTGTTCAGTGCAGTAGCGCATAGTGTAATAGTGTAGAGTGGAGTGGCATACAGTGGAGTGCCATAGAGTGGAGTAGCACTGAGTTTACTGGCGTAGAGTGGAGTGGCATACAGTGGAGTAGAGGAAAGTGGACTGGTGTACAGAGGAATAGTGTTGACTGTAGTGGCGTACAGTGGAGTGGCATACAGTGGAATAGAGTAGAGTGGAGTGGCGTACAGTGGAATAGTGTATAGTGAAGTGGCATAGAGTGGATTGCCATAGAGTGGAGTGGTGTACACTGGAATAGCGTATATGGGAGTGGCATACACTGGAGTGCTGTAAAGTAGAGTGGCATACAGTAGAGTAGCGTAAAGCGTTGTGGCATAGAGTGGACTGGCAAACAATACAATAACGTAGAGTGGAGTGGGGTGGGGTGAAGTGTTATAAACTGGAGTGGAGTACAGTGTAGTGGCGAAGAGTGGAGTGGCATACTGTGGAATAGCTTAGAGTGGAGTTGCGTACAGTGTAGTTGCATAGAGTAGAGAGGAATACAATGGAATAGTGAAGAGTGGAGTGGCATACAGTGGAATGGTGTAGGGTGGAGTGCAGTAGAGTGGAATAGAGTGGAGTGGAGTGGCATACACTGAAGTGGAGTAGAGTGGAGTACCATATAGTGAAATAGCGTACAGTGGATTGATGTGGAGCGGCATACAGTGGAGTGTAGAATGGAGAAGCATACAGTGGAGTGTCATAGAATAGAGTGGCGTAAAGTGGAGTGGCATAGAGTGGAGTAGCATACAGTGGAGTGGTGTAGAGTGGAATAACGTTGAGTGTAGTGCCGTACAGGTAGGTGGCGAAGAATGGAGTGGTGTCCAGTGTAATACCATACAGCATAGTGTCGTAGAGTGGAGTGGCGTATACTGAAGCAGCGTTCAGTGGAGTGGCATAGAGTGGAGTGGTGTACAGTAAAGTAGCATACAGCAGAGAGGCGTACAGTGTAGTGGCGTAGACTGGAGTGTCATAGAATGGAGTGGCGTAGTGTAATAGTGTACAGTGGAGTGGGGTAGAGTGGAGTGGCGTACAGTGGATTAGCGTAGAGTGGCATATAGTGGAGTGATGTAGAGTGGAGTGAGGTAGAGGGTAATAGCGTAGAGTGGAGTGACATAGTGGAGTGGCATAGAGTGGAATGTGGCACTTGAAAACAGATATAGCGTGAAAGTGAGTGAACCCATGTGGATGCAATGTGCCAGGAATATGGATTATGAGGTATAAATGCTAATTTTTGGTAGCATTTGTAAATAGTGTAAGTAGTGTAAAAGTTATAAGTGTTAAAATACTTAGTAATATATTGTGCCGCTGTAACTTCGGGGTATACCTTGGTACATGCCAATATGAAGGCAGTAACTGATTGGCTAATGGCTGTTTTTACAAAACGTAAAAGGCAGCCATGTAATTTTCAGCACATTTTCGCTGTGTTCTGGGTTAGGGCCTCATATATAGATAATCACACTTTTTAAAAGTGATAATAGTGAGAGAAATGTATTTATGATTTTCTATATATTTTTGCAGCAGCTTAAAGAGAACAGAACATTAAAAAAATAAGCAGTGAAGTAATTTGTAGGTATTGCTGCAGTACTCTATTTAAAGATTCAAATATGTTATCAAATGAAAATACAATGTAGTAAACTTAAATATAGTGTAGTGCATTTTTAATTTTTAACCATATTTATTTAATTATATTTATTATCATAATTTTTTAAGACCCGCAGTACATCCTAGGAAGTACTGCAGTATGCCGTACATTTAAAGATTAAAAATATAGAAACTTATAAATAATTTTCCCCACCTATTACCACTTTAATAAAGTGACAATATACAGTGACAAAAGATCAATCTGAATAATTACCTATATCTAACGCAGAACACAGCCAAAGTGTACTTAAAGCAATATGGCTGTCTTTAACTTTTGTAAAGGCAGTCATTAGCCAATCACATAATACCTTGTTATCGCTATGTACCACCGTACTTCAACAAAATACTGCAAAATACTGCACAATTTCACAAAAGTACCGAAACAACAGATATCACTAAGCTAAAATGCCTTATAACTTAATAAATTCTTACCCTACTTACCTATAGTTCCCACAATGATCATCTTCACATCATAATGAGCAATCCTACCAAATTTCATGGAAATTCGTTCAGCCATTTTCGCGCTACATTCGATATAAAAGTCTATGGAAAATGCATTGGTGAAATAACGCGTTTTGGGACCCCCTTTTATCTTTGCACCCCCTTGACCAATCACCACAAAAACTTTCCATTCTCTGCCAATTTAGAAAAAGCTATAGGTCTGGAAAGTTTCGTGGAGATTTATCGAACGGGGGCAAAGTTATTAGTGAGCAAAAATCTGAGGAATTCCTCTACCTGGGAATCCTATTGATAAGTACAAAGTGGCTACTGGCACTTTGTAATATATTTATATACATATATCTGTATATATTATCTACTGCCAGTCGCCAGTAGGTAGTTATAGTTAGGACCTAGTTTCCATAGGAAAAGCACGTTTTGTTTTGCTAATACTTTTGGTGCCATTTGAAGAATCTTCACAAAATTTTCAAAACTAGTGTGCCAATAACTTAACCTGCTGTCTGAAACATTTTGGGGTGATCCGGCAAGTGGGGGCTGAGAAAAGTGGGGTGGTCCCAAAACACGCTTTCCCCATGCAATTTTCCATAGAGATTTTAGACACAACTTTAGACCGAACTGCTTTAGCGATTTACACCAAATTTGGCAGAAAGCTAGATTTCGGTCCAGAAAGAGTGCTTTTTGTAATTTAGTGTAAATCTGTTCAGTAGTTTTGAAGTTATTGAAGTAACAAGATTTATGCATATCTACAGACACAGATCCACCATGATTCCACAGATCCACATACCAACAGCAATGCCATGATTGGCTGGCCGTAGCCTGAGAGGAAAGTTGCAACCACCTGTGCATCTGGATACGGTTCCCAGGGGAGAAAATAAAATGTAAAAGTGATAGAAGTAGTCTGGGTAGAGGTACCCTGACCCCATGTGACTGATGGAGGGGTCTGTGAGGGACCCCTCATGGGCAAGAAAGAAGACAGATTTGGGCGGATCTGAGGAACCAGACCCCAATTTTAAAAAAACATACACCCACTCACAGACCCACACACCTACTCACACGCTCACTCGCACACCGACTTCCACACCCACACAACCACTCACACATGCATACAGCCACTCACAATCCCACTCAAATGCCCACAAAACCACTCACACACCCACTCAGAGACCCACACAGCCACTTACACACAAACTCACACACCCACTTACACACTCACACAACCACTCACAGACCCTCAAAACCATTCACACACCCACACAGCCACTCACACCCACACAGCCACTCACACACCCACGTATGCACCCACACACCCATATAGCCATTCACACACCCACACAGTCACTCACACACCCACTCACACAGCCACACACAAAGAGTGATAAACTTATAGAAATTGCAGTAGCATATGTTTGTATTAAGTGTGTTGTTGTTTTAGTATTGAATGTGTGCGATATAACCAACAAACCACTTATTTGTCTGAGGATTGGTGACGGGTCTGCAGATCCATAAAATTAATTTTAAAAAATACTTGGTGAATTGCATTTATTGAAAGACTACATAAGTTACCTTACCTTAATTTTTTCATTTCTAGTTTTACATAAGAATGAATGAATGAATAAAATGTATTAATAAACTTGTAAAATGGATATTAGTAATTTGAACTTATGGGTCAAATCGTAGTACAATTTATATTAAAAATAACCCGGTGTAATTCACTAAAAAACCAAAGGTTATAGGGCAGTTACAGTTAGGAAATAGCATTAAAAAACTGTAGAAAGGTAACTATAACTCGCGCCCCTGCCGTGCACAGTTTTCTGATCAATAATTTTGCTGCAAATGTTGCAGTGATATTATCAATTATGTCATAGAAGATGTCATGCCTGATGTAATATGTGGGGCAATTAGCAGTGCATGGCGATGGTGTGAGTTGTAGTTACCTTAGCGCACGAGTTATAGTTAGATGAGTTAACTATAGCTGCTGAATTTCTATGATTTTGTGTGTGTAAAATCTGAACCTATAACGTTCCTGTAACCTTTGGTTTTTTTCAATGAATTTCTAAGGTTTTTTAAAATTCTATTTCCTAACTATAACGTCCCTGTAAACTTTGATTTTATATATACATAATATGTATATATATATATATATATATATCCAACGACAATCCAAGTGCAAGGGTGCACACAACAGATTTGACGTACTCAGGTATAGCTGGTGCTGGTAATTTTACAGTTTATTTGAAAAGCTCGTGCTGTCTCTGACGTGTTTCGGCCACGTCTGTGGCCTTGATCACATGATTACGCTGCATCTTAGTGAAACATTTGAAGGAAAATATATATATATATGCAGTGCAGTGCAGTGGAGATCCTTTAGTCAATAAAGCACTCATCTCACTGAAAGCTGTTTGTGGTCTGTACCTGATTTTCTGTTCGTAAGGAACTTGGCTCAGGATTTGCAAGCTCATATATATATATATATATATATATATATATATATATATATATATATATATATATATATATATATATATATATATATATATATATATATCCTACTGGCGGTCGCCAGTAGGTAGTTATAGTTAGAACCTAGTTTCCATAGGAAAAGCATTTTTGATTTGCCAATAACTTTGGCGCAGTTTGACGAATCTTCACGAAATTTTCAAAACTAATTGTTCACTCAGGTCAGCTCCTGTCTTTAAAGTTTCAGGGTTATTCGTCAAGGGGGGGCCGAGAAAAAATCGGGTCCCAAAACGTGTTTTCTCCATGTTAATTTCCATAGGAAACTTTAGACAGGGCTACAGCCTGAACTGCTGAACAGAATTACACCAAATTTGGAAGAGAGATAGCTCTGGGTCCAGAAAGCATGATTTTTTTTAAATGGTGTAATTCCGTTCAGTAGTTTTTGAGATATTTAAAGATTTACAGATATCGATATTTGAGAATTGTGAGATCTGATTGGCTGAGCCCTCCCGAGCATGAGCTTGCCTCTGATTGGCTGCCAACACTTCAAACCAGGAAGTGTTGGCAGCCATCTTGTGCCTCGGACCAAGGGAGAGGGAAAAAGGCGACAGTAACATTAAAAAACAAAAAAAGGGGGCAGGGTAGGAACACTCTGAACCCCCAGGCCTGCTCAGGGGGTCCCACAGGCCTAAAAAAGCATTTTTTTAAAAACATTTTCAGCCGGGTCGCGCTGGGTGCGCGAACCCCGTTTTCGTTTTTTAAAGCCCCTGGGTGGGTCAGGTCCCAGGGACAATCCTTAATTCTGTAGCGGGGGCCCAAGGGGGCCCCCGCAGCCTCGGGGACTGCCACCTCCCCGGGGCTTTATAATTTATTCACGGGGGCACACGGCCCCCGCAGCCACAGGGACTGCCACCTCCCCGGGGCTTTATTAAATAAGGGTGGGGGGCCTCATGGGCCCACCCAAGCCCCGGGGACCACCACCTCCCCGGGGCTTTAGCAAAATACGATGGGGGGCCTCACGGGCCCCCCGGGGACCGCCACCTCCCCGGGGCTAAAATAAATAATGTGTGTGGGGGGCTCGAGCCCCCCCACACTGCCCCAGGGACCACCACCTCCCCGGGGCTTTAAACACTTGGGAGGGGGGCCACACGGTCTCCCTCCTGGAGCCCTTGATGGCCCTGGGGACCGCCACCCCCCAGGGCCAGCTCCTGCAATGTCCCAGGGTGCCCACCCCGGGACATTGCTGTTTGCTATGACAGCGCGGGAGCACGGCTCCCGCCCTGTCATAGCAAACTCTGCTTTGGTTTTTGGACGCGAGAGCAGGAAACCTGCTCTCGCTTCCAAAAACCAAAGCACAATTGCTTTTGCACAAGGGGAGCTGCATGTTAGTGATGTCATTTGAGATGTCATCAGTGATGTCATCAGTGATGTCACTGAGCATGTCATGAGTGATGTAATATGTGACGTTATCAGCAGTGCATTGCGGGGGCGCGAGTTATAGTTAGCTCTACTAACTATAACAGACGAATTTCTCTGGTTTTATACGAGTGAAATGTCCAACTAACTATAACGTCCCTGAAACCTATGGTTTTTTCAGTGAATTTCTGAGGTTTTTAAATGCCAATTACTAACTATAACGTCCTTGAAACCTATGGTTTTTTCAGTGAATTTCTAGGGTTTTTTAAATGCTAATTTCTAACTATAACGTCCCTAAAACCTATGGTTTTTTCAGTGTATATATATATATATATATATATATATATATATTATCTACTGGCGGTCGCCAGTAGATAGTTATAGTTAGGACCACGTTTCCATAGGAAAAGCATTTTTTGATTTGCTTATAACTTTG
>CAWUFW010029283.1:7500-17500 GCA_963921515.1 Calotriton arnoldi | reverse complement strand
ACTAAGGAAATACATGTGGGGGTCCGTTTCGGACCCCAAACCCCGGGGACCACCACCTCCCGGGGCTTTCAACATGTAGGGAGGGGGGCCGCGCGGCCCACCTCCTGGAGCCCGTGATGGCCCTGGGGACCACCACCCCCAGGGCCGGCTCCTGCAGTGTCCCGGGGTGCCTACCCCCGGGACACTGTAGTTTGCAATGACAGGACGGGAGCCTCACGGCTCCCGTCCTGTCATTGCAAACTTGCTTTGGATATTGGAAGAGAGAGCAGGAAACCTGCTCTCTCTTTCAATATCCAAAGCAGATTGCTTTTCCACACGGGGAGCTGCATGTCAGCAGCTCCCCATGTGGAAAAGCAATGCCGGCTCTCGAAGGACGCGGGGAGCCGTGGGGGCATTGGGGCTCCCCTCACGGTCTCCATTATTATGTATAGGCCCCGGGGGATGGGGTCCACGGGGAGAATATAAATTAAGGGAAGGAGCTAAACAAAAATTTTACGGTGAAATAAGGAGTCGCGCACCCAGCGCGCCGCTCAGCGCGGCCCCTAGTGTGAACGCGTTGGGTGCGCGACTCCCAGCGCGGCCCCCTGGTGTAAACGCGTTGGGTGCGCGACTCCAAGGAAAACGCGTTGGGTGCGCGAATCCCCCAAATATTTTAAAAAAGAAAGTAAATATACATGAAGTATATATGTTTATATTTTGGGTGGCTCTAAAAAGAGCCCTTGTGTTTATTGACAGATTATGGTACCTACAAGTAAGTACCGATGCAGAGTCTAAAGTTGGTGAGAAAGACTCTGTTACCCTCATCTGTAAAATGGACACCATCTCTCCTATAGAAACACGCACCCGTCGCATACCATACGCGGATCCTTTACGACTTCCTTAAATAGGTGGCTGGGGTACGCGTATGCGCCGCGTTCGGTACGCTTTCGGTGCGCGATTCCCAAATTTTTTTTTTTAAAAATTAAACAATACAAATATATTAAAATAAAAATATAACAGAAAAAAATTATACTATATTTTACTTTTTAATTTATTAAGTTTTTTTGCAAAATACACAAAAATATACAATATTGTTTAATAAATAATATATTTACAAATAAATATAAAAAACTAAAGCAATTCAGTACAAGAAACATAACTATAACTATTATGACACTTAAATATTAGCTTTTGAAAAACCTTTGAAATTCACTGAAAAAACCATAGGTTTCAGACACGTTATAGTTAGAAATTAGCATTTAAAAAACCTTTGAAATTCACTGAAAAAACCATAGGTTTTAGGGACAGTTATAGTTAGTTGGACATTTCACTCGTACAAAACCCGTGAAATTCCCCTGTTATAGTTAGTTCAGCTAACTATAACTCGCGCCCCCGCAATGCACTGCTGATGACGTCACATATTACATCACTCATGACATGGTCAGTGACATCACTGATGACATCACTGATGACATCTCAAATGACATCACTGATGACATCACTGATGACATAATCCATGTGAGAATTTAATGCATCTTCTCACACCCTAATATAAGTTTTGAAACACCCACTCTAAATTACAGACTGCCATTCTCAAAACCATACACACTCCAATACCAATAAGTACATACCCACTCACTGATTCTTAGGTCTACACACACACATCTACTCACTCACCCGTACAGTCACTCATACTTACAGTCACTCAGTACAGGACTATCATATGCACTCATACACCTATATAAACACTCACACAACGCAACTCATCCATAGAGGTACTCACACACCTAGTCAGTCATGCAAATAATTAAACACACTGCCATTTACTCACCTATACAGTTATACACACACCAGCTCACTTACTCATACAAATACTAGCACATTCTTACGCTCTTATACAATCACTGATACAAGCACACACTCATCCATATAGCCACTCTCACAATCACACACTCTCACTTATAGCCATTTATATACTCCAACACACATATATACTGCCTTTCACATATGTAGTTACTCACACATGTACCACTGAGATATACATTCAATCACTAACACACCCATACACACACTCACCCACCCATACAGTCCATCACAGACGCACTCTTGAAACCATGCACCCAGTGAATCACCCACTCACACATCTATGCACAGTCTCACACACCCCACCCACACAAACACTGAGGCACCCATACAGATACTCAGAGAACCAATCCATAACCCATATAGACACTCATTTAGCTAGTCAGAAACCCATGCAGTTGCTTACACAACAACAGACAGACGGATACAGACATTCACACAGTTTAGTCACTCACCCTTGCATCCAGTAAGATACGTTTAATCACTCACTTATAGACTCAGTCACGCACCTACTAAATCATCCATTCAGGCGCTTCTACACCCACTCATTCTTCAATACGCCTTTCCCTAAATATATTAAACATATTTAAACTTTACAGAAACACACAGTCACTGGATGATGTCATCAGTGATGTCACTGACCATGTCATGAGTGATGTAATATGTGACGTCATCAGCAGTGCATTGCGGGGGCGCGAGTTATAGTTAGCTGAACTAACTATAACAGGGGAATTTCACGGGTTTTGTACGAGTGCAATGTCCAACTAACTATAACTGTCCCTAAAACCTATGGTTTTTTCAGTGAATATATATATATATATATATATATATATATGGTGTGTGTGTGTATATATATATATATATATATATATGTGTGGTGTGTGTGTATATATATATATATATATATATGGTGTGTGTGTGTGTATATATATGTATATATATATATATATATATATATATATATATGGTGTGTGTGTGTGTGAATATATATATATTCACTGAAAAAACCATAGGTTTCAGGCACGTTATAGTTAGAAATTAGCATTTAAAAAACCTTACAAATTCACTGAAAAAACCATAGGTTTTAGGGACAGTTATAGTTAGTTGGACATTGCACTCGTACAAAACCCGTGAAATTCCCCCGTTATAGTTAGTTCAGCTAACTATAACTCGCGCCCGCAATGCACTGCTGATGACGTCACATATTACATCACTCATGACATGGTCAGTGACATCACTGATGACATCATCCACGTGATAATCTGATGCACCTCCTCACACCCTAATATAACCTTTGATACACCCACTCTAAATTACAGACTGCCATTCTCAAAACCATAGACACTCCAACACCAATAACTACATACCCACTCACTGATTCTTAGGTCTACACACACACATCCACTCACTCACCCGTACAGTCACTCATACTTACGGTCACTCAGTACAGGACTATCATATGCACTCATACTCCTATATAGACACTCAAACACCGCCACTCATCCATAGAGGTACTCACACACCTAGTCAGTCATGCAAATAATTAAACACACTGCCATTTACTCACCTATACAGTTATACACACACCAGCTCACTTACTCATACAAATACTAGCACATTCTTACGCTCTTATACAATCACTGATACAAGCACACACTCATCCATACAGTCACTCTCACAATCACACACTCTCGCTTATAGCTATTTATATACTTCAACACACATATATACTGCCTTTCACATATGTAGTTACTCACACATGTACCACTGGGACATACATTCACTCACTAACACACTCTTACACACACTTACCCACCCATACAGTCTATCACAGATGCACTCTTGAAACCATCCACCCAGTGAATCACCCACTCACACAAACACTCAGGCACCCATACAGATACTCAGACAACCAATCAATAACTCATATAGACACTCATGTAGCTATTCACAAACCCATGCACCACTTACACAGCAACAGACAGACGGATACAGACATTCACCCAGTTTAGTCACTAACCCATGCATTCAGTAAGATACGTTTAATCACTCACTTATAGAGTTAGTCACGCACCTACTAAATCTTCCATACAGACACTTATACACCCACTCATTCTTCAATACGCCTTTCCCTATATATATTAAAAATATTTAAACTTTACAGAAACACAGTCACTGGATGATGTCATCAGTGATGTCATTTGAGATGTCATCAGTGATGTCACTGACCATGTCATGAGTGATGTAATATGTGACGTCATCAGCAGTGCATTGCGGGGCGCGAGTTATAGTTAGCTGAACTAACTATAACGGGGAATTTCACGGGTTTTGTACGAGTGCAATGTCCAACTAACTATAACTGTCCCTAAAACCTATGGTTTTTTCAGTGAATTTGTAAGGTTTTTTAAATGCTAATTTCTAACTATAACGTGCCTGAAACCTATGGCTTTTCAGTGAATTTCAAAGGTTTTTTAAATGCTAATTCCGAACTATAACATGTCTGAAACCTATGGTTTTTTTCAGTGAATTTCAAAGGTTTTGTAAATGACAATTTTTAAATGTATTAATTGTTATCTTTATTTTTTTGATACTGATTTACTACATTTTTTTAAACTATTTATTTTTAGATATTTTATTTTTTAAATTACATTGTAATTACATTATACATTACATTACAAAATATACTTTCTCAGAATGAATTACTTTAGTTTAAATACTTTGCAAATAGGCAATAGAGTTTTAAGTACAGTAGTTACAGTTGTTGCAATGGGCAACACAATTTCAAACACAATGCAACATTGAGCTCAATGTGAATTTCTAGTTAAATGCAATTAGTTACTTTATGGATTACTTTTCTAACCACAGGACTGGATCCTACATTCAGTCCTGGGACATCTCCTGTAAACAGTTGAGTAAAAGCGTTTTGGTTACAGTAGTGATTTTTAAGGAATATTATTGTATTTTAAAAGTTGACAAACTTTTTCACATAGAATCACCAATGTTATACAATGGGAGGAAAAAAACTTAGCAGGTAAGTAGTGTTATCGTTACTTTTTCTTACTCAGTGGTGGATCCTGGATCCAGCACTGGTGCATCTCCTGTAAACAGTTGAAAGAATGCGTTTAAGTCATACAGGCGATTTTTAAGGAATATTTGTAGTTTGTGAAAATCGACACTTTGAAACTTTTCTGCTGAAAACCAGACAATGGATTCCTATGGAAGGAAATACAAGTTACTGGTAAGTACGGTTAGAATTACTTTTCAGGATCAGTACTGGGCTCAAAGATGCAGCACTGAGGTCTCTCCTGATAACAGGTGAGTAAATCGGAATTCGTTGTTCGGCTGATTTTAGAGGAATATTTGCACAATGGTGAAGGAAGGGGTGGGGCCTGAGGTGACATGTCTGCAAACACGCCCTGTGGCGCGTTTTAAGTCGGAGAATTAATTCCTCCTCAATCCCGAGGGACCCTAGGGGCCAACTAGCCCACCAGATACCTCCAGTATGCGCCAGACAGCTGCGTTGTAGAGAGGTGTTCAGAGGCAACGCCCTTTTACAACACTCTGCAACGCAGCTCCGTGGCGCTTACTTGGAGGTACCTGGTGGGCTAGTTGGCCCCAGGGACCATCAGGATTGAAGGGGATTTAATTCCCCATCTTAAAACGCTCCAGGGGGCCTGTTTGCACACATGTCACCTGAAGCCCCGCCCCTACCTTCACCACTGTGCAAACGCGCCCGTGGCGCGTTTTAAGTTGGGGGATTAAGTCCCCTTGAATCCTGAGGATCCCTGGGGTCCAACTAGCCCACCAGGTACCTCCAGTAAGCGCCACAGAGCTGCGTTGCAGAGAGGTGTAAAAGGGCGTGGCCTGGACCACCTCTCTGCAACGCAGCCCCCTGGCGCATACTGGAGGTTCCTGGTGGGCTAGTTGGCCCCCAGGGACCCCCAGTATTGAAGGGGAAATCATTTCCCAACTTAAAACGCGCCACAGGGCGCGTTTGCAGAGTGTTGCTGGGAGGGGGCGGAGCCTCTGCACGATGGCGTGTTTTTTTGTTTTTTGGAAGGGGGGGCTGTGTCCCCTCTTCTTTTTACTTTTTTTAGGCCCTGGGGACCCCATCCCCCAGGGCCTGACCCCTTTTTTTAATTTAAAAAAAAAAAATTTAACGGGAAGGGGGCCGCGTGGGCCCCCCTCCCGTGGCCAATTCCGGCCCCTGGGACCCCATCCCCCGGGGCATGGCCAAATATATATTTTTGTTTATGGAGGGGGGCTGCGTGGCCCCCCTCCTGAGGCCTTTACTGGCCCCGGGGACCCCATCCCCGGGGCTGGCCCTCTCCGTTGGGGACCGTGGAGGGGTCCCCAATGCCCCCACGGTCCCGCCGGCTCCCCGCGTCCTGCGGGAGCCGGCATTGCTTTCCACATGGGGAGCTGCTAAGATGCAGCTCCCCATGTGGAAAGCAATCTGCTTTGCTTCATTGAAGCGAGAGCAGGTTTCCTGCTCTTGCTTCAATGAAGCAAAGCAGTTTGCAATGACAGGGCGGGAGCCGCGAGGCTCCCGCCCTGTCATTGCAAACAGCAGTGTCCCGGGGTGGCCACCCCGGGACACTGCAGGAGCCGGCCCTGGGGGTGGCGGTCCCCAGGGCCATCAAGGGCTCCAGGAGGGGGCCGCGCGGCCCCCCTCCCTTCACATGCACAGCCCCCGGGAGGTGGTGGTCCCGGGGGCTCGGGGGTCCGTTCCGGACCCCAAAATTAGCATTTTTTTTAGTACCCTGGGGAGGTGGCGGTCCTTGGGGTGTGTGGGGGCTCGAGCCCCCCCACACAGGTATATTATTTTTTTTAAAAGAAGCCCCGGGGGGTGGCGGTCCCCGGGGCTGCGGGAGGGCTGAGAGCCCTCCCGCACCATTTTGTTTAAAGCCCCGGGGGGTGGCGGTCCCCGGGGCTTGGGGGGGCCTTAGAGGCCCCCCCCATATAATTATTAATAAACCCCTGCATGCCCCCGGGACTTGGCCCACCCGGGGGCCAATTAACCACGAAACGCGGAAGCCCGCGCTTCGTTTTTTTTTTTTTTATCGGCAGGATCCGCGCACCCAGCGCGTTTTTTGCCGATTTTTAAAAAAAAATAATAATAATTTGGGGCCCTGGGGGTCCTTGTAGGACCCCTGAGCAGGCCTAGGGGGTCAGGGTGTTTCTACCCTGTCCCCTTTTTGCGCACTTGTTTTACTGCTTTCTTGTTCCTCGGTTCTACCGAGGAACAAGATGGCTGCCAACACTTCCTGGTTTGGCGTGTTGACAGCCAATTAGCATGCAGCTCGTGGTCGGGAGGGTGCGCGGATCCACCGCGGCCATAGATATCGAAACATTTATTTTTGATTTTCTCAGCAACTACTGAACGTATTTACACCATTTTTAAAAAGGGTGCTTTCTGAACCAAGCACTACCTTTTTGCCAAATTTGGTGTAATTCCGTTCAGCAGTTTTGCTGTAGCCTTGCATAAAGTTTCCTATGGGAAATTGATTTTTTCACTCTTATTTTTTTAATTTCTCCGCAACTACTGAACGGATTTACACCATTTAAAAAAAGGTCGCTTTCTGAACCAAGCGCTACCTTTTTGCCAAATTTGGTGTAATTCCGTTCAGCAGTTCGAGCTGTAGCCGTGGCTAAAATTTCCTATGGGAATTAACATGGAGAAAACACGTTTTGGGACCCCCTTTTTCTCGGCCCCGCTTGATGAATCACCCCGAAACTTTTAAGACAGGAGCGGACCGGAGCGCCCCACTAGTTTTGAAAATTTTGCGATGATTCGTCAAACGACGCCAAAGTTATTGGGAATAGAATGTTACGGATTTCCTATGGATAATAGGTCCTAACTATAACTATCTACTGGCGACTCCCAGTAGATTATATATATATATATATATATATATATATATATCACATGAAAGTCCAAAAGTATGTGTGCTCTCAGGAAACCAGAATCCACGACTCAGAAACTTGGCAAAGCGTTTATTACACGACGCGTTTCGACTGCAGCCGCAGTCTTGGTCACGTGTAAGGTGCACACCCAATGAAAAGCTTAAATAGAAATAAAAAACGTCACATGGTCCTGTAGACAGAGAGTGTCTATACATAAAATGCATGGCGGCCATCTTGTAGTAGTAAAATTACAATATACACATGCAAGTGCAGATAGCCCAATAGAGTAAAAATGGGGTCGAAATGAGGTACATAGGAGAGGCAACAACCGTTAATATCAACATAAAAATGCAAAATGACATCATGTTATATAAGGAAATAACGATGTTGGCCAAAATTGACAAATGTACATCAAATGACAAACTAAGTGAAAAACACACATCACATGGTCCTGTAAACCAAAAATGTCTGTACATAAAGTGCATGGCGGCCATCTTGTAGTGGTAAAATTAGCATATACGCATGCACAAGCACATGGCCCAATGGGGTGAAATTGGGGTCACAGTAAGGTACAAAGGAGAAGGCAACACACGTTAATTTCTCCAGAAATATACATTTTGTAGATACAAAAATAGCAACGCTGGCAAAAGGTAACAAATATACTGCAGTGCAAAAATAAGAGCCTTAGGTTCCGTCTTGGAAAAACATGTCCGCCCTACTCCAAAATTGAAAATTAACATGCCGCCCCAGTGGGCAGCGACCTACACGGTAGAAGTAAATCACAAAATGATGCCCCAGTGGGCAACGATCTACACGTTAAAAGTGAGCCAAAGAATAATGCCCCAGTGGGCAAAGACCTGTACGGTGGTTGTGAGCCAAACTATGCCTGCATCCTGGTGATCTACACGTCAGGTGACAAAGATAATATGCACCCAAGTTATAGAGAGTAAAAGCCCTAATAGACATAGAGATGCAACAGGACTATGATGGGAAAATCAAAACAGGTTACGCTAGTGAAACCCCCATGGGTGAACAGGCAAATGCCTGTATTGTCCCAAAAGAGTGATGGAAACAAGCTAAATTGGCCCAATACAGATTGAAACCTTGGCGCAAACAGAACAACAACATGTGAGTTCCACGCTAGACAGAACTGAAGACAGTTTACCATGTGAGATGATGATCAAGTGAAGTGAAAATCGAAGAAAAGGTTGGGTGGCCCGTGCTCGTGATATCCAATCATGTGGGCCCCCTCCTTTCCTCCTGCAAAAGAAACAAACAAAAACAAATGTTAAAATGGTAGACCCCACCAAGGGTCAGAATATACATGGTTCCAAATGCACTACTGGAAAAAGGAGTTAAGAAACTGTTCAAAGTGAGAAAATGTAAGACTAATTGACAGCAGGGGTACCACTGTCTAGAGAAACAAGAAAAAGAAAAAGAAGGAAAAAAGAAGAAAGAAAAGTAAGACAGAAACATCCTATTCTATTTTGAGGTGAATGGCTAATTCCTCATCTTGATTCAACCCCCGGGATCTTAGTCTGATAGTCTATTATATACTTGGATTCTTTCTGCCTCAGTCTGAGTGTTCTATCTCCTCCTCTGGGGTTGTTGCTAATCTGCTCCAAGATAAAATAACTGAGAATTGAGGAGTCAGAAAAGTGCTTAGTTTCAAAATGGCGGGCAACTGGATATTTGGGATCTCTGTTAGTTATTGCCCGCATGTGTTCTAGGATACGTTTTTTGGCCATAAGGGTGGTACTGCCAATATACCATAGTTTACAGGGACATTCTAATACATATATCACATATTTGGTACTGCAGGTGAGAAATTGTGTCATAACCTTTCTCTGAGTCCCTACTCCCAACTATGGTATATTGGCAGTACCACCCTTATGGCCAAAAACGTATCCTAGAACACATGCGGGCAATAACTAACAGAGATCCCAAATATCCAGTTGCCCGCCATTTTGAAACTAAGCACTTTTCTGACTCCTCAATTCTCAGTTATTTTATCTTGGAGCAGATTAGCAACAACCCCAGAGGAGGAGATAGAACACTCAGACTGAGGCAGAAAGAATCCAAGTATATAATAGACTATCAGACTAAGATCCCGGGGGTTGAATCAAGATGAGGAATTAGCCATTCACCTCAAAATAGAATAGGATGTTTCTGTCTTACTTTTCTTTTTCTTCTTTTTTCCTTTCTTCTTCTTTTTTCTTTTTCTTGTTTCTCTAGACAGTGGTACCCCTGC
>CAWUFW010029283.1:0-2500 GCA_963921515.1 Calotriton arnoldi | reverse complement strand
ACCCTAAACCCTAAAACACTACCCCCAGCACGACCCCTAAACTACACAAGCACCACTGCACTATCCTAAACCCTAAAACACTACCCCCAGCACGACCCCCTACACTACCCAAACACCACTGCACTAACCTAAAACCTAAAACACTACCACCAGCACGACCCCCTACACTACCCAAACACCACTGCACTACCCTAAAACATGACCCCCTACACTACACAAACACCACTGCACTACCCTAAACCCTAAAACACTACCCCAGCACGACCCCCTAAACTACACAAGCACCACTGCACTATCCTAAACCCTAAAACACTACCCCCAGCACGACCCCCTACACTACACAAACACCACTGCACTACCCTAAACCCTAAAACACTACCCCCAGCACGACCCCCTACACTACCCAAACACCACTGCACTACCCTAAAACATGACCCCTACACTACACAAACACCACTGCACTACCCTAAACCCTAAAACACTACCCCCAGCAAGACCCCCTACACTGCCCGAACACCACTGCATTGCCCTAGACTCTGAAACACCAGCCCCAGCAAGACCCCCTACACTGCCCGAACACCACTGCACTGCCCTAAACCCTGAAACACCAGCCCCTGCATGACCCCCTACACTGCCCGAACACCACTGCACTGCCCTAAACCCTGAAACACCAACCCTAGCACGACCCCCTACACTGCCCAAACACCACTGCACTGCCCTAAACCCTGAAACACCACCCCTTCACGACCCCCTACACAGCCCGAACACCACTGCACTGCCCTAAACCCTGAAACACCACCCCCAGCATGACCCCCTACACTGCCCGAACACCACTGCACTGCCCTAAACCCTGAAACACTACCCCCAGCAATACCCCCTACACTGCCCGAACACCACTGCACTGCCCTAAACCCTGAAACATCACCCCCAGCAAGACCCCCTACACTGCCCGAACACCACTGACCTAAACCCTGAAACACCACCCCCAGCACGACCCCCTACACTGCCCGAACACCACTGCACTGCCCTAAACCCTGAAACACTACCCCCAGCATGACCCCCTACACTGCCCGAACACCACTGCTCTGCCGAAAACCCTGAAACACCAGCCCCAGCACGACCCCCTACACTGCCCGAACACCACTGCACTGCCCTAAACCTTGAAACACGAGCCCCTGCACGACCCCCTACACTGCCCGAACACCACTGCACTACCCTAAACCCTGAAACATCACCCCCAGCACGACCCCTACACTGCCCGAGCACCACTGCACTGCCCTAAACCCTGAAACACCAGCCCCAGCACGACCCCCTACACTGCCTGAGCACCACTGCACTGCCCTAAACCCTGAAACACCAGCCCCAGCACGACCGCCTACACTGCCCGAACACCACTGCACTGCCCTAAACCCTGAAACAACAGCCCCAGCACGACCCCCTACACTGCACGAACACCACTGCACTGCCCTAAACCGTGAAACACCAGCCTCAGCAGGACCCCCTACACTGCCTGAACACCACTGCACTGCCCTGAACCCTGAAACACCAGCCCCAGCACAACACCCTACACTGCCCGAACACCACTGCACTGCCCTAAACCCTGAAACACCACCCCGTGCATGACCCCTACACTCCCGAACACCACTGCACTGCCCTAAACCCTGAAACACCACCCCCAGCGCGACCCCCTACACTGCCCGAACACCACTGCACTGCCCTAAACCCTGAAACACCACCCCTGCACAACCCCTACACTGCTTGAACACTACTGCACTGCCCTAAACCCAGAAACACCATCCCCAGCACGACCCCCTATACTGCACGAACACCACTGCACTGCCCTAAACCCTGAAACACTACCCCCAGCAAGACCCCCTACACTGCCCGAACACCACTGCACTGCCCTAAACCCTGAAACATCACCCCCAGCAAGACCCCCTACACTGCCCGAACACCACTGCCCTAAACCCTGAAACACCACCCCCAGCAAGACCTCCTACACTGCCCAAACACCACTGCACTGCCCTAAACCCTGAAACACCAGCCCCAGCACGACCCCCTACACTGCCCGAACACCACTGCACTGCCCTAAACCCTGAAACACCACCCCCTGCACGACCCCTACACTGCCCGAACACTACTGCACTGCCCTAAACCCTGAAACACCACCCCCAGCACGACCCCCTACACTGCACGAACACCACTGCACCGCCCCTAAACCCTGAAACACTACCCCCAGCAAGACCCCCTACACTGCCCGAACAACACTGCACTGCCCTAAACCCTGAAACATCACCCCCAGCAAGACCCCTACACTGCCCGAACACCACTGCCCTAAACCCTGAAACACCACCCCCAGCAAGACCCCCTACACTGCCCGAACACCACTGCACTGCCCTAAACCCTGAAACACCACCCCCAGCAAGACCCCCTACACTGCCCGAACACCACTGCACTGCCCTAAACCCTGAAACACCACCCCCAGCATGACCCCCTACAC
>CAWUFW010029282.1:0-19394 GCA_963921515.1 Calotriton arnoldi | reverse complement strand
CACTACTACCACTTAGCCAGGGGGGCAGGATGCCTACCACTACTACCACCCTCAGCCAGGGGGCAGGATGCCTACCACTACTACCACCCTCACCCAGGGGGGCAGGATGCCTACCACTACTACCACCCTCACCCAGGGGGCAGGATGCCCACCACTACTACCACCCTTAGCCAGGGGGCTGGATGCCTACCACTACTACCACCCTTAGCCAGGGGGCTGGATGCCTACCACTACTACCACCCTCAGCCAGGGGGGCAGGATGCCCACCACTACTACCACCCTCACCCAGGGGGCAGGATGCCCACCACTACTACCACCCTTAGCCAGGGGGGCAGGATGCCCCCACTACTACCACCCTTAGCCAGGGGGCTGGATGCCTACCACTACTACCACCCTCACCCAGGGGGGCAGGATGCCCACCACTACTACCACCCTCACCCAGGGGGGCAGGATGCCCACCACTACTACCACCCTTAGCCAGGGGCAGGATGCCCACCACTACTACCACCCTTAGCCAGGGGGCAGGATGCCCACCACTACTACCACCCTCACCCAGGGGGCAGGATGCCCACCACTACTACCACCCTTAGCCAGGGGGCAGGATGCCCACCACTACTACCACCCCCACCCAGGGGGCAGGATGCCCACCACTACTACCACCCTTAGCCAGGGGGCAGGATGCCTACCACTACTACCACCCCCACTCATAGGATGGACAATGCATGACACAACAAGCACACCACAACCTAGGGAATGCAAGATTAAGACATCCCCCCACCACCATGACAAGCGTGTGAGCAGGCTGTGTCAAATGCCTACAACACCGAACATGACATTGAACATACAATGTGACCCCCTAGCACATGTGCCACACATATATGTGTGTGGCACCCACAATGCAAGCAGCCCATGACCATTGTGGCAATGGGGCCTAAACCCCCATCATCACAGTGACCAAAAGGCAAGTGTGGGGTCCATAGCTGAAGCACATTTTGACCATTGTGGCAATGGGGTCTAAACCCCCATCATCACAGTGACCAAAAGGCAAGTGTGGGGTCCATAGCTGAAGCACATTTTGACCATTGTGGCAATGGGGTCTAAACCCCCATCATCACAGTGACCAAAAGGTAAGTGTGGGGTCCATAGCTGAAGCACAGTTTGACCATTGTGGCAATGGGGTCTAAACCCCCATCATCACAGTGACCAAAAGGCAAGTGTGGGGTCCATAGCTGAAGCACATTTTGACCATTGTGGCAATGGGGTCTACACCCTCATCATCACAGTGACCAAAAGGTAATTGTTGACAAAGAAAGAGCTGCAACTGCCAAACTGCATGGATCATTCCTGGTCACAGAACCAAAAACTCATCTGTGGCAAAGTAGTGTATGTGTCCCATTGCAACATAAATTGGGGGAGCCAAATACTGCAGTGCAAATGAAACATTCCTTTGGCCATGTGCAGACAAACAACACCCATGGGGGCTGAGACCGTCAACAGTCATCAATGACACAATGACAGAAGTGACCATCAGAATGCAGAACCACATATTTGCACCAATGGGCACACAAATGCAGATACCCTGTGGAGACAGCAGATGTGAGGTGAACAGATACCATACCATGGCAGCAATGGGACACACAAACCATGATCACTGTGCTGACCGATGACCTAGGAGTCCCAGGGACAGCAGGGGAAACACACCAAACAACATACAGCCAATGGCACACCCAAGATATGCCAATGCAGTGGTGCAGATGCACAAACACAAACAGGCAGACCAACACTGTCATCATACACAGCAGGTGAGGGGTGGGGGTGCCATTGTCCCCAGGCAACAACACAACACATGAGGAGAGCTGAATACCAATCATACAGATGTGCATACACTGCCACACTAAGGTAACTCATGGATCCAAATCCCCTATGTGGGCAAGCAGGCATTGACAGGTGAGAGGGAGCACAAAACACACATGTCACACAGGCACGTAGGAACAACAACTGACACAGCAAGTCACAGACACACCACAGCACCACCCCCAGGGCCCCCACAATGTGGTGACCCTGGGCTGAAGAAAAATACCACTGTGATGACAAAGCTAAATGTCGTTCACACTGTGAACCACAGTCAGGTGTCCTGAGCAACTAACTACCATCACACCTACACAAGCACAAATCAATCAGCATGGCCAGTAAGCCAAGGCCAACATGGAGGCAGGGGACTAGCCGGGCAACAACTCTCATCTGCACACACTCAAGACCACACCCCTCGACCTCCAACAATGTGCAGCAGTGAAGTACACATGCACTGGTGACATTGCACATGCACCCATTACTATTCCAGGGTGGTGGGTGGGAACCAAGGTGTAGAAACACATCACACATGGACACTCAACAAGACTCCTGAATGTCTGACACACTGCACACTACGCTGTACATGGACATGACGGCAATACCACACCGACCAATGGGATCCCAGCCACAGTCACACACCAATGAAGAAGCCAAGGTCACCCACAAAGAACACACATAGACAACAACCAACATTGCAGCCCGGACCCTAAGGAGTGCCAGCAGTCACACACACAACGTGTCACAATCACTGAAAGATAACACAAACTGGAAATCACATGACAGGGGCAAACAACAAGTGCCAAAGGGAAACCTGACTGTGACCCATCTGCGTCAGCACACAAACTCTGCCCTGACAGCAAACACACCTATGGGTGACACCCTGATGACCAGTAATGTGCCATGCACCCACATCACAGAGAACACAGGGAGAAGACTTTGGGGGAACATAGCTCAAGTCAGCAAGCATCACAAACAGGTACAACACTAGGGATCACAGCATGCGCAGATGAATGGAAGTGAACACACAGACATGCACATACAACACACACCTTGGGCGCAGGCAATGTCACACGTGTACACACTGCCATGAGGGGACTCCACTCCTGTGTGAGGAAAGCTGTGCCATATGTTGCCTCAGTAGGGCCCCATCATGTCAGCTGAGCACTTGGTCACACAATCAACAATTAGCACCAAATGAGGGCTCCCATCACATCAGCCTGGTCATGGATGTGCCAACGGAATCATCAGCACAGATCCAACACACTTGTATAGCAATGTTGCACTGACTACACGGATGAGTCCCTCCCCATTGATGCCCAAACCTGCATGTCCACTGGAGATGGCAACACGGTCAGGGAAGTAGACAAATGCAACGATGGCAGGCACAACAGATGTGCAGGGGTGGAAGCCACAGATATGAAATTGCCAATGTAAGTAGGAAACCCATTGCCAAATACTGAACACATGACACCCTCAGATGCTGCTATTGATGACATGGATACACCACATGATAGGACACATTCCCCCTGGACCACATGGGTTCCTGCACAGTAACACTTCATAATCATGAGACCAGATATCACCATCACTGCAGCAAGGGCATGGTTAGCTGCACCAACAACATGTACATCTGAAGCATGAGCACTAGAGAAAAGAAAGTTGCTTTATTCAGCATATGTGTTGAGGCCAAACGAAGTCCTGAAAAAAGAGCAAAGGCCAATGGCCAGTCCATTGTCAAAGTTCAAACAGGGTGACACTGGCAGATGTCACCCTACGCATGCCTGCACAATACCAGGGACAATCCACTAGGAGGGGCAACCGGGGGGCAGGCCAGGCACCGCAGGGACAGGATCAGGGCTCACCAGGGGAGTCAGGGAAGGGGTGGTGGGTGCTGGAGAGCCACTGACAACTGCAGTGGAGGTGTCTGACATGGTGTGTGCCGGCACAACTGGGGGCATGACACAGATGTCGTGGGTGCCGGCACAACTGCAGTGGACCCTGCAGATGGGGTGGACAGGTCCGCCACTGCAGTGCCCAAGTCAGACAGGGCGGTAGTGGACTCCACTGCAGTGCCTACCTCCAGGGGAGGAGAATGGGGAACAGGCAAGGTGGGTTGGACAGAGGGGGGACACCCTCACCACATCAGTGGCACAGACAAGCGCAGCGGGGGTGTGGTGCTGGGAGAGCAAGTGGCAGGGGAGAAGGCCGGAGCATCTTGGGGATGGTATATCTGTGGGTGGGGGAACCTGGGGCAGGGTGTGGTGGGGGCACCTGTGCAGTGGGGGCCTGAGGGATGGAGGACGGAGACCTTGTGCCTGAGCTGCAGGGCGGTGGCGGGGTCTTGCTCTTAGCACTCCGGGGGACTTGCGGGTGGGGGCCTCAGTCCGTCTGCGCCTGGGGAGGGTGTCCGGGGGCGAGGGGCACTCTGCTCCGTGTGGGTGGGCTTCCTCTTCCCCCGGGATGCTGGAGCAGCTTCATCGGTGGGGAAGAGGCCGAGGTCACAGAGGAAGAGCTGCTGTGACTTTGGGGTTGCAGGTGAGGCAAGGGAGGGTGCTTTGGAGGGAGAGGGAACTGAGGACTGCGCAGTGCATGTGGATGCGTGTGTGTGTTCCAGGGCCCCATCCCCTGTGAGTCTGGCTTCAGTCCCCTGAATGTGCTTGCGTGTGCGTTTTGTCATTGGCGTGTGTGTCAGTGTGCTGGATGTGTGTGTGCTGGTGTGTGCCAGTGTGTGTGTGCCTGGGATGGGTAAGGTGCTGGGGAGTGTGGATGGAGCAGAGGCAGGAGGGGTGAGGGACCGTTTGAGGAGGGACACTGCTGCCGTCAGGGAGGAGTCCATGGACCTATTGCCCCTCTGTAGGTCAGACATGCCCGATGAGATGCCCTCCATGAACGACACCAGCTGAGTCAACAGCGCGGTGTGCGCATGGAGGACACTCAGCATGGCTGTCTGCCCTACATGGAGCTGGCGAAGGAGGTACACAGACTCCTCACTCAGGGCAGCAGGGGACACAGGGGCAGGGGTGCGGTGCCTGGCCCAAAGGAGACACGCTCCCGGACATGGGAGCCTCCACGGACCTGGGGAATGGGAGCCGATGGGAGGGCGGTGGTGGTGCTGGTGGTGGCGGGGACAGCAACACTAGCTGGGGTGTGGTGGCTGCTGACACCCGCCTCCACAAGGGAGTCATCCTCCGAGTTGCTCTGGTCCTCAGCTGAGGTGGATGCTGCTGAGGACTCCTCGGTGTGGCTCCCCTCGCCCTCCGTGCCACTGGGTCCCTCCGACCACTCCTCGGCTGCTGACCCAGTCTGGCTCTCCGGCTCCTCCTGGTCCGTGGAGCTGTCCCCTTCCGTGGCCGTGGATGTATCTGCAAACAATGGGGAAACAGACAGACATCAGTCACCTGCACATAACGCACACACCACTGTGAGCACAGCACATCACAGAGCAAGCCCTGGCATCATTAGTTGTACATTGCTAAAAGTGCACTAATTGAACAGGAGAAGTCAATTGTCAGTCTGATGCCAAGCATGGCACTCACATCCCACATGGCCTTGCACCCATCTGTCTGGTGTCTGTTGGATTGCAACACCCCAGTGTTGACACATGCACCAAGTACACAGTAGTTGGACAGTGCAGAGAACACGGTGTGGACACATCACAGCTCTTGCCACTGAGTCAGTACAGGTTTACGGATGTAAGGGATGCCCAGAGTCAAATAGGAAATGCATGTGATGCATACCAGCGACAGACACCATGATGCACCCATGTCCTGATAGCCAGCGCCACTATGGTGTGCATGTAGCACATGTCACTCCCCTGCAGGATCACCAATCAGTAGACACATGCCATGGCGGAGGCATGACTGCAAAGTCATACATCACTGTCTCAGTGATGTATGACTTTGCAGCCAGACTAACAACACTCTGCACTGTGTCACAATAGTAGGTCATGGGGAATGCAAGTCCTGGAGCTGCACAAGTGCACATGTACATCCCCCACAACACATCCTCTTAACCCTCATCTGTCCAGGTCATACCTATTGGACATATGGGAGACCTGTGACACTACCCTCTGAACCTGAGCCCCTCACACTCTGCTGTGCATGGGGAACAGCTGCCTGAACTTCACATTTACATGCCCCAGTCTGCATGGGCAGCTGATCAGACACCTATGTGTCACACAAGTATCGTCTCCTATGGTCACATCTCCAGTGGCATGCTGAGCCCCTACCAAGAAACTCCACAGCAGTCCTGGCGACTAATCCACAGCACACTGACACAGAGGCAGACACCTGAGGGGCAAATCACTGTGCACAATGTGTCCTCTGATACACGGGAGTGGGAGTACAGAGTGTATTGTATGGCCTGGAGTAGGCATGACTGTCCAGCCCCACATGAATGAGGGATGAGCCCTGGACTGTAGGCAGCTGGCTAAGTATGTGTGACACACGTCATATACATACTCCTGGGGCCCAAACATTGTTCCCACCCGCAGCATGGGTGTGTGCCAGGTACCCCAGCCACATGTGGTGGATCAGCTCAGCAATTGGACCACAGATCAAAGTAACACGCTGAATACATGTCAGAATACAGGCATTGTGTAAGCAATGGACCCACCCATGATGCCCACCACAGAGTCAGGGAAACAGATGCTGTCTCCCACCTTGAGTCAAGCAAACTGCAAGGACACAGTCCTAAGTGACAGAATTCCCTGCATGTAAGGGCCACACCTGGGTATCAGATGAGGAGTGGGCAGTGCACAATAGAGGGACATGGCTCCTGGACAACATGACTGCTGTACTGTGGCAGTTCAACCTGGCCCGAGGAGGGCACATAACATGTTAGACAGAGTACACAGTGCAGTCTTTGACTCACCCCCTCCTTGCTGCTCTCTGGCCTTCAGCTGCCCATCCAGGTCTGGAAAGACCACCGCCAGGATCCTGAGCATGTGGGGGGTCAGGGTCCGTGTTCCGCCCCTCCTGCGAGGAGGCGACAGCTTCAGCTGGACCCGTGCAATCCTCCGGGTCCAGCCCCGAAGGTCCTGCCACCTCTTTTGGCAGTTGCGGATCCGGCGCTTGTAGACCCCCACGGACCGGACAGCCCGGACGATGTCCTTCCAGATCTCATGCTTCCGATGGGCAGAAGCCTGTCAGGATGACAAAGTGATAAGGACATTACTACACATGCAACATATCCGTGCATGACACAGTTGCATATACATGTCGCAATCACAGGGGCACATGGTGTACCCAGGCAGTGCACGGCTGCCCATGGACAGTTTTCCAGAAGTCACTACATGGTATCATAGCATGGGGAGTAAAACCCTGTTCAGAAGCACTGTCACTGCACCATACCTGTCCAGTGCAAGTCACTACACACTATGGGGGGTGACAACTACTCAGTGAGCCTGCTAGCCAGTGGTGTGCTGACTCTCAGCCTTGCTAGTCAGACAAAATGCACATTCAGAAAGGCAGTGCACAGAACACTCACCTGCTCCCCTGGTGTCCCATACAGCTTGCTGTACTGTGGAAGTAGGCTGTCCAGCAGGGCCTGGTTCTCTTCAAGGCTGAAGGCTGGGGCTCTCTCCACAGTACGTGCCATTGCAGGGTCCAGAGGGGCAGAGACAGCAGCAGTGCAGTGGCAGATGTCGTCCTGGAGCATGTAGTGCAGGCAAGTGGGCTCTCAGGGGAACATGCAGCAATATATATGTGCTGGAGAGGCAGATACTGTCCCTTGTGTCCAAAGTGATAGGTCCAAGTCGTTTGCATCTTCTGAATCTGGCCAATCCATGGAATAGCAGCACCAAAACACGCCCACAGCATCCTTCAAATCTTCAACTTCATGACATACATGATTTTGCAACATTGTTGTGGGTGACCAACTGATTTTCCAGCAACCGACTCGTTCGAATATTCGAAAACGCGTCCGTTGCCAGGCAAGCCCATTGTCAATGGGTGCGCACCGATCGGTCCATTGCTGTTCAACGCGCACAGGGGTACAACGCGTACCCGCACACATTGAAAGCAATGGGCCGGCCGGAGGCACCGATCGGTCCATTGCTGTTCAACGCGCACAGGGGTACAACGCGTGCACCGCACACATTGAATGCAATGGGCCGGCCGGAGGCACCGATCGGTCCATTGCTGTTCAACGCGCACAGGGGTACAACGCGTACCCGCACACATTGAATGCAATGGGCCGGCCGGAGGCACCGATCGGTCCATTGCTGTTCAACGCGCACAGGGGTACAACGCGTACCCGCACACATTGAATGCAATGGGCCGGCCGGAGGCACCGATCGGTCCATTGCTGTTCAACGCGCACAGGGGTACAACGCGTACCCGCACACATTGAATGCAATGGGCCGGCCGGAGGCACCGATCGGTCCATTGCTGTTCAACGCGCACAGGGGTACAACGCGTACCCGCACACATTGAATGCAATGGGCCGGCCGGAGGCACCGATCGGTCCATTGCTGTTCAACGCGCACAGGGGTACAACGCGTACCCGCACACATTGAATGCAATGGGCCGGCCGGAGGCACCGATCGGTCCATTGCTGTTCAACGCGCACAGGGGTACAACGCGTACCCGCACACATTGAATGCAATGGGCCGGCCGGAGGCACCGATCGGTCCATTGCTGTTCAACGCGCACAGGGGTACAACGCGTACCCGCACACATTGAATGCAATGGGCCGGCCGGAGGCACCGATCGGTCCATTGCAGTACAACGCATCACTGTACATGTGACTGGCATATGTCAGCATGCCTGTCTCAGATGGACATATGCCAGCCACAGATAGCTCCCAGGGAGTGAGGGGCACACCTACATCACGACAGCCTGTCCAAACCTTATCATAAGGCATGTAAGGCTGCATTTCCTATTGTGTGTATGTTGGTGTACATGTTGTCCTGTGGGTGTCACCTGTGGGCAGCCACCCCCAGGCTGTGCACGTGTTCATGGGGACAGGATCATGGGTGTTACGTGTACGTGACCACTGTGATGTGCAACTGTTCATATCTGTGCATGTGCCATGGTCACATTTCACAGTGGTGTTTGTGTATGTCATGTCACATACCCCGTGAGTCCCATGTGGGACGGTATGTTTGAGCCAGGGTGTCCCAGTGGCACAATAGTGATGGCCCTCCACAGTCTTTGTGCATGTAGTGTTTACAATGTCTCTGATTTCATGTGCACAATGGGAGACAGTCTCCACATCCACGTTGTGTGTGCATGGACTCTGATGTTGTGCGTGTGTGTCACAGACGTCCATGGCTCTCCTGCCATGGCAAGTGTGGCCACTACCTGTGGGGGTCATGTTTGTTTTGTTGTGGTGTACACATGATACTCCAGGTGATGCCAGTGTCCATGTGGCATTACAGGGTCCCTGGGAATGTGCCTGTCGTTGAGCTGTGGTGCCTGGGGCACATCTGTCCTCACATGTCACTGGGGGGTGACTGTGACACAGCATCATGATATCCAATGGGCCAAACAGGGACAAATTGATGCCACCTGTAGGACCGTGTTGACAGATGTTGGCCATGTATGTACCATAAATGTCGTTCCGGTACTGCACACTTCATGTAGTTGTGCCTCATGATGATGTATGTTGGGATCTTGAGTGTGTTCAATGCCGCATATGTGGGGTGACTGACGATCTTGCTTACTTCTCCTCTGCACTGCAGGGCTCCTGCTGTCCATCGGCCATTCCCAGACCTGGCAACGATGGTGGAACGGGACAGCATCCGACGGTACCGCTTCACCAGGCAGCTGATTGAGGATTTTGCAGTGCAGTTGTCCCCACATTTGCAGCCTGGCCGGCCGTATCCTACAGCGCTGACCCCCAAGGTGAAGGTGATGGCAGCCCTACACTTCTTTGCCACCGGTACCTTCCAACATACTGTGGCGTCTGCTGGTGGGATGTCACAGACCATGTTCAGCCGTGTGCTCCGCGATGTTTTGGCGGCAATGTTGCTCTTCCTGAACCGGTACATCTATTTCCCTAGACTGCGACGACTCACTGACGTGAAGAGTGACTTTTATGCCCTGGGGAGGATGCCGCATGTCATTGGCTCCATTGATGGGACACATGTGGCTTTGGTACCACCACAGGCCCAGGAGCAGGCCTACAGGAACCGCAAGCACTACCACTCGGTCAATGCACTGGTGGTGTGTCTTGCAGACATGACCATCACACACGTGTGTGCCCGTTTCCCTGGTTCAGCACACGATGCCTTTGTGATGAGGAGTAGTCGCATCCCCAGGTTGATGGCACAGATGCAGAACCAGCGTGCCTGGCTTGTCGGTGTGTACTGACTTTGTGCCATTGTGTGTGATCTGATCTGTAGTATTCCGCCCACTTTTCCAAGTCAGCTGATGTGCACTTGTCTGTCCGTAGGTGACTCGGGATACCCCAACATGCCGTGGTTGCTGACACCCCTCAGGAACCCTGTGACACCTGCCCAGATGCGCTACAATGAGGCACATGGTCGGACCAGGAGAGTGATTGAGCGGACCTTTGGTCTCCTGAAGAGCCGCTTCCGCTGCCTGGACAAGACCGGAGGGTCCCTCCCATATGCCCCTGCGAAAGTGTGCAAGATTATCATCGTCTGCTGCATGCTCCACAACCTGGCAGTGCGGAAGGAGTTGCCTCTCATCCAGGATGACGATGACCAACATCCGCCACCTGTGGAGGATCCTGGCCTGGACCACGATGCCAGTGACGATGATGATGATGATGGTGATGGTGATGTCCGCACACAGCTCATCACCAACTTCTTTAGCTGAATGTGAGTATCCTGAGGTGTCATGTGAATGATGTGAGTTGGCATGATGTGTGGGTGGTGCTCTGGTGCTGTTGGAGTGTGTCCATGGGCTACTTGACAGGATGTGTGTTGCGATGTGTGGTGACAGGTGGGCTGTACTCCCCAACAGTGTTGACATGCTAACTTGGTTCTGGGTGGGTATCTTGTAACATGTATTGTGCATGAGTTTTGCTGTTCTGTCCTGTACTGCATTGCTTTTGACTGTGTGTCATTTCTGTCCTTCACAGGGTACTTTCAGATTCGTTTGGTCAACTGTGTCCACCGACGACGTGATTGCACATCCAGGCTGGTAGCTGTTGTGTCCCTACAGGTGATGTGCGCCACACCCATGGACTTCCTTCTGTCTACAGTTGTTGACTGTGTGCCCGCTACCAGGTGGGGTTACCTTGCATCTGTAGTGGTTACGGCATGTTGCTACTGTGTAATAAACCTGTGCTTCACTTAGTGATGTGCGTTGTCTGTGGTCACACATTTGACTGCCATTTGCTTACTGCACCTGTGGGCTACTTGACTACAACTGGGAATGGGTGTGGTGTCTGTGCATTGCACCGTCTTCCCTGGCAACATCAGTGTAGGCAATGAGTCAGATGGCCTAGGTGTGTATGTGTTGTGTAGCCCTGGTGGTGTGTCTCCCTCATATGTGTCACGTTGCCTGTACTCACATGCCTGTGTTGTCCTTGCTGTTGCAGTTCGCATACACTGTGTAATTTTGCAGTTCATCATCCCCATAACAGCACCCACGTTGGAATCACGACAGAGGCAAGTATGGTGTATTAGTGTGTTTATTGTGATAATAGTGCATAGGATGGATTGTGCTGTACATGAATCTTGCAATCCCAAGTTCCTAGATGAATAGAAAGTCCAGGTAGACAGGATCCCCAGTATCGGGGCCACTGTTGTCTGACACATTGTTCCAACTTATACTCCCCATGCAATGTGTGGGAGTAGTGTTGCCATCAACAGGGTGAACAGTCTGTGCACAAAGGCGAAAATCCAGAACAGGTTCAGGCTTCCTGGGAGTTGCGCTTGGCCATCAGCCTCTCACTTTCCCCTCCTCGGACGACCCCTCTTCTTGGGGGGGCCCTCAAGTGCAGGCTGCTGCGGTGCAGGGGACTCTCCGCCAGAGTCCTCCTCCCTCCCTGTGGCAGTTGCAGTTTGTTCGGTACCAGATGTTGTTGGCACACAGGGAGGTGTGGACTGGTTGCTGTTCATCTGGCGGAGGCATTGTAAAATGTCCCTGTGCACCGCCGTCATCTCATGTAGTACATCCCACTTGGACTCCACGCGGGTCATGTGGGAGTCCACACGTGACATGTGGGAGTCCACACGTGACATGTGTGACTCCACTTGGGACATGTGGGAGTCCAAGCGGGCATGATGGGCAGCCTGCTGCTGTTTGATGTCTCTGAGGAGCCCCACTACCTGGCTGAGCTCTCCGGTGCTGGACTGGTACGCATCAGCTATGCGTACCAGTTGTGGGTCTTCATGCACACCAGCAACGTCTGCAAGCAGCGACCTCTGTCTCCCACCCCTCCCACCACCCCTGCTGACATGTGCAGTGTGTGCAGTTGCACGCACAGATAACCCTGGTCCACCTTGGGGGTTGGTGGTGGTGGTGGTGTCCATGGCCCCAGGTTGGTCCAGGGTCACTGCGCTGGTGTTGTTCCTTATTCTGTCCATGTCGGCAGGGATGGTATTCGTGGTGACAGTCGTTGGAGGGGTGGGTGCAGGGGTGCAGCTGGTGGACCTGCTGGTGCTGCAGCTGGTGGTCCTGCTGGTGCAGCATGTTGACTTGCACCGGATGTGCCAGGTTGTTCATCGTCCGAGGAGGACAGAGGCTGTACGACGCCAGTGAGCTCGGCATCCTCTTGAGCCTGGGACTGGGACTCCTCAGCGTCTGCTGCTGTGTCCCTATCATCACCTGTTTTTGGGAGACACAAACAATGTATGTCATGTTTCTGCAGGCATCAGTGGTTGACACACCTGACAGTTGTGACTGTGCCTCGGGGTGCGGGCCTGTACATTGTATTGTCCTAAGTCGTCACAGTCAGGGGTTGATATTGGTGTGGCACATTGTCCTGCATTATTTGGGCATTTCTATGTATTCTCTGGGGTGTGAACATGGTCTGCATTGATTGTGTTTGGTTGACAGCCAGACCTCCTTCCCACCCACCCACCCACCCAGTCAGTTATCCCACCATGGAACGTGCTTGCATTGCAGGGAGTGTAAGTTGTCTCTCAGGATGTCAGTCAGTGGTGTCCTGCTGTTTGTTGGTGCACAGTTGGCAGCAGGGCCTTGTGCTCCCCACAGCAGTAGCCAGTGTCAGCCATCTTGTGAGTCCTTCTCCACTCCCTGTGATGTGAGCATGGTTCAGGGTGGTGTTGATGGGCCAGTTGTGAGGCTGAGCAATGTCTGTGACTACGACTCCCATCATGCTATTGCCTCCACCCCCTTCCCAGCATGCCCATGCTTCCTTCCTTTTGACTCTGCTTCCCTGTGGGGTGGGCTGGCTGTGCTGACAGGATGGCTGGGAGTGTTGTCCTGGCAGTTGTTTGGCTAAGAGTCCCAAGAGTGTCCCTGTGCTTCACACAACATAAGCCAGGGTGGTGGTGCTTTGTGGGATCTTGTGTTAGGATGGAGGGCATTGCATTCTACCAGGTGGGTACTGTGGAGTTTGTGTTGGGGGGGGTGTGAGGGGAGGTGCTGGTGACTATGGTCAGTGCTGCAAGTCCCCCTTCCCACCCAGCCAGCCAGATATCCCACCATGGAACGTGCTTGCATTGCAGGGAGTGTAAGTTGTCTCTCAGGATGTCAGTCAGTGGTGTCCTGCTGTTTGTTGGTGCACAGTTGGCAGCAGGGCCTTGTGCTCCCCACAGCAGTAGCCAGTGTCAGCCATCTTGTGAGTCCTTCTCCACTCCCTGTGATGTGAGCATGGTTCAGGGTGGTGTTGATGGGCCAGTTGTGAGGCTGAGCAATGTCTGTGACTACGACTCCCATCATGCTATTGCCTCCACCCCCTTCCCAGCATGCCCATGCTTCCTTCCTTTTGACTCTGCTTCCCTGTGGGGTGGGCTGGCTGTGCTGACAGGATGGCTGGGAGTGTTGTCCTGGCAGTTGTTTGGCTAAGAGTCCCAAGAGTGTCCCTGTGCTTCACACAACATAAGCCAGGGTGGTGGTGCTTTGTGGGATCTTGTGTTAGGATGGAGGGCATTGCATTCTACCAGGTGGGTACTGTGGAGTTTGTGTTGGGGGGGTGTGAGGGGAGGTGCTGGTGACTATGGTCAGTGCTGCAAGTCCCCCTTCCCACCCAGCCAGCCAGATATCCCACCATGGAACGTGCTTGCATTGCAGGGAGTGTAAGTTGTCTCTCAGGATGTCAGTCAGTGGTGTCCTGCTGTTTGTTGGTGCACAGTTGGCAGCAGGGCCTTGTGCTCCCCACAGCAGTAGCCAGTGTCAGCCATCTTGTGAGTCCTTCTCCACTCCCTGTGATGTGAGCATGGTTCAGGGTGGTGTTGATGGGCCAGTTGTGAGGCTGAGCAATGTCTGTGACTACGACTCCCATCATGCTATTGCCTCCACCCCCTTCCCAGCATGCCCATGCTTCCTTCCTTTTGACTCTGCTTCCCTGTGGGGTGGGCTGGCTGTGCTGACAGGATGGCTGGGAGTGTTGTCCTGGCAGTTGTTTGGCTAAGAGTCCCAAGAGTGTCCCTGTGCTTCACACAACATAAGCCAGGGTGGTGGTGCTTTGTGGGATCTTGTGTTAGGATGGAGGGCATTGCATTCTACCAGGTGGGTACTGTGGAGTTTGTGTTGGGGGGGTGTGAGGGGAGGTGCTGGTGACTATGGTCAGTGCTGCAAGTCCCCCTTCCCACCCAGCCAGCCAGATATCCCACCATGGAACGTGCTTGCATTGCAGGGAGTGTAAGTTGTCTCTCAGGATGTCAGTCAGTGGTGTCCTGCTGTTTGTTGGTGCACAGTTGGCAGCAGGGCCTTGTGCTCCTCACAGCAGTAGCCAGTGTCAGCCATCTTGTGAGTCCTTCTCCACTCCCTGTGATGTGCGCATGGTTCATGGTGGTGTTGATGGGACAGTTGTGGGGGGGCAATATGTGTGACTGCGACTCCCATGATGCTATTGGCTACACTGACTTGGCCAGCATACACAGAATTCCTTCCTTTGAGTGGTCTTCACTGTGTGTTGGTGTTGTTGTGGTGGCTACATGTGTGGATGTGTGTGTTAGTTCTATTTGTGCCACTGCCTAGCTGTAGTTGTGGTTGTGTTTGTACATGTGTTGGCACAGTTGGATGTGACTTTTTTGATGGCATGTGTTGGGTTTATCTGACTGACATACACATTTTGGGATGATTCTGTTCTAGTTGCTGTGTAATTGCTATGAGTGCATGGTTTGACTCTCCCCTTGACAGTGATGTGTGTGTGTTTTGTGGCAGTATATTGTGTACATTTGTTGTGTACTCACCAGGCTCTGGGATGTCCTCTAGTCCATATATGCTCACTGGCGGTAGGATGGCCCGCACCTTCTCCTCCCAGGGCCTGAGGTATATTGGCTTGGCAGGAGGGCCACTGCCGGTGTGTTGGCTGTTGATGTAATCTTGCTTCAGCAGTTTCCGTACCCTCCTGCGCACGTCATACCACCTGTTCTGGATGTCGCTCTTTGTGCGCCGACATGGTGATTGTGCGTTCACCCTGTTGATGATCCTCTCCCACATCTTGGTTTTCTGCGACATGGGGGTCTGTTGGACCAATGTGCCAAACAGCTGTGGCTCTACCCTGAGGATCTCGTCTACCAGGACTTCCAATTCACAATCTAGGAACTTGTGATTCTTCTTGGGGGCATGGTGATGGGTGGTGATGGTGGGTGATGTGTGTGTTGGTGTGCAGGTGAGGGTGTGTGGGTGTGTGTTGTGCTGGGTGTATGTGAGGTAGGTATTTGTTGGTGTGCTGCTGGTGTGTGGCTTGTGTGAGGGATGAGCTGTGGGTGTGTGGTTGCTTTCTCTTGGGTGCTGGCAGTGGAATGGCATTTGCAAAGGCTCATGGTAGTGATTTGTGTCCTTTATATAGGTGGAGTTGTGGGTGTGTCTTTGTTCTCTGTCCCCACCCCCCAGTATTTATTGGCTTGGTAATTGCTTGTTTGGCCTTTTTTGGTTGATTTTTCCTTTGTGCTGTTTGTGTATGTTGGAAACGTTCTTGTGACCGAGTCGGACCCTGCATTGGTCTCGTACGGTGTTTTCCGTTTCGTTCACGCTGTGTTTGTGCAGTTTTGTATGCTGCGTACGCGTCGGTCGCGGTGTATTGTGTTGCTTCGGCTCGGTTTTGTATGCGTGTCGGTCGTACGGCTTGTCCTCCGTCCGACTCGGTCGTGTTTTCGCGCCTTGCATCGTACTTTGCGGGTTGGAGTTGGCGGGTACGATTCGGTCGGATTTGTTCCGGGTGCGTGTCGGTCGGTTGGATTCGCGTGTTTTCCGGCCGGATTGCTATTTTCCGAGCGGCTCGGTCGGTCGGCTTGGTTTCCTGACGTGTCGGTCGGATTTATCGCGGCTTGCATCGTACTTGGCGTGTCGGGCGCCACTGGTACGTGTCGGTCGGTATTTTTTCCGGATCCGAGTCGGTCGGTGCTTTTTCTGGCCCGAATCGGAATCGACCCCTTAATGTAGTTGAAGAATGTAATTTACATACTGTAGATAGGCAAACAGGTAGTTGCACTTGTTGTAAATATTTTCAACGCAGATTTGTTTTTGGTTTTTTACAATATCATTGATTGTATTTCTTTCCCCGCTGTTATATGATGATCTACATTGAAATCACTGTGTATGGTGAAATTTAGTAGAATCTGAGAACAGCAAAAGGGTAAACTGAATATGTTATGTAATTCTAAAATTATGTTGTGTTCTTAAGACTATAATATTAAATGCAATAACAGTTTTTCTTTTTTTTTACAGAAAGTAATACTAAAGTTTGAAAAGATTTTAAATTCAGTTTACAACAAAACTACTATAAAATAGTTCCACTAAGTTTTGTATCTTCTTTAATAAAAAAGGTAAGATGAAATAATGTAATAAGCATGATAATATGTACTAATGTTTACAGTCGCTTTTACTGCACTCATTCATTTTTTCAAACACTACCCATGCACTTATCTATTAAGTTAGGCACTATTCCCACACTCCTCCCATCACCCATGCACTATCCATGCACTTCTCCAATCACGTAGGCAGTACCCATACACTTATAATATCACCTATACACTACCTATGTACTCCTCCAATCACCCAGGCACTATCTGTACACTCATGCAATCACCCAGGCATTACTCATGTACATGTCCATGCACTCTGGTACTACCCATGCACACCTCCAATCACCCATACATTACTCCTGCACTCATGGAATCACCCAGGCATTACCCATGCACTCCTTCAATCACTTAGGCAGTACCCATGCACTCTTCCAATCACCCAGGCATTACCCCTGCGCTCATGGAATCACGCAGGCACTACCCATGCACTCCTTCAATCACTCAGGCAGTACCCATGCACTCCTCCAATCACACAGGTACTACCCATGCACTTATGCAATCACCCAGGCATTACCTATGCACTCATTCAATCACTCAGGCAGTACCCATGCACTCCTCCAATCACCCAGATATTACTCTTGCACTCTTGCAATCACCCAGGCATTACCCATGCACTCCTTGAATCATTCAGGCAGTACCCATGCACTCCTCCAATCACCCAGACATTACTTCTGCACTCATAGAATCACCCAGGCATTACCCATGCACTCCTTGAATCATTCAGGCAGTACCCATGCACTCATCCATTCACCCAGACATTACTCTTGCACTCATGGAATCACCCAGGCATTACCCATGTACTCCTTCAATCACTCAGGCAGTACCCATGCACTCCTCCAATCTCCCAGGCACCACCCATGCAATCATGCAATCACCCAAACGTTACCCATCCACTCCTTCAATCACTCAGGCAGTACCCATGCACTCCTCCAATCACCCAGACATTACCCCTGCACTCATGAAATCACCCAGGCATTACCCATGCACTCCTTAAATCACTCAGGCAGTACCCATGCACTCCGCCAATCACCCACACATTACTACTGCCCTCATGGAATCACCCAGGCATTACCCATGCACTCCTTCAATCACTCAGGCAGTATCCATGCACTCCTCCAATCACCTAGGCACTACCCATGCACTCATGCAGTCACCCAGACATTACCCATCCACTCCTTCAATCACCCAGGCATTACCCATGCACTCCTTTAATTACTCAGACAGTACCAATGCACTCCTCCAATCACCCAGACATTGCACCTGCACTCATGCAATCACCCAGGTATTTCACATGCACTCCTTCAATCACTCAGGGATTACCCATGCACTTACAAAATCACCCAGGCATTATTGATGCACTCCTTCAATCACTCAGGCAGTACCTATGTACTCCTACAATCACTCGAACATTTCTCCTGCACTCATGGAATCACCCAGGCATTACCCATGCACTCCTTCAATCACTAAGACAGTACCCATGCACTCCTCCAATCACTCAGACATTACCTCTGCACTCATGCAATCACCTAAGAAGAGGAAGTGGGGGGATAGGGCATTCTCAGTGGCAGCAAGCAAACTCTGGAACTCCCTACCCCTTGCTCTTAGATCTATCCCTCTTCTGCTCCCGTTTAGAAAAGCCCTTAAAACCTGGCTGTTCACAGTCAAACGGTGAGCTGGAGTTCTTTTGCTTTTTTTTCAAGACTCCGTGGTATGTATGGCCTTTCTCTAGCACCTTGATGCCTTGGGTGAGTGTTGCGCTATATAAGTATCAAATCAAATCAAATCATTACCCATGCACTCCTTCAATCACTCAGACAGTACCCATGCACTCCTCCAATCACTCAGACATTACCTCTGCACTCATGCAATCACCCAGGCATTACCCATGCCCTTACAAAATCACCCAGGCATTATTGATGCACTCCTTTAATCACTCAGGCAGTACCCATGCACTCTTCCAATCACACAGACATTACCCCTGCACTCATGCAATCACCCAGGCATTACCCATGCACTCCGTCAATCACTCAGGCAGTACCCATGCACTCCTCCAATCACCCAGGCACTACCCATGCACTTATGCAATCACCCAGGCATTACCTATGCACTCCTTTAATCACTCAGGCAGTACCTATGTACTCCTCCAAAAACCCACACATTACTCCTGCCCTCATGGAATCACCCAGGCATTACCCATGCACTCCTTCAATCACTCAGGCAGTACCCATGCACTCCTCCAATTTCCCAGACATTACTCTTGTACTCATGGAATCACCCAGGCATTACCCATGCACTCCTTCAATCACTCAGGCAGTACCTATGCACTGCTCCAATCACCCAGACATTATCCCTGCACTCATGCAATCACCCAGGCATTACCCATCCACTCCTTCAATCACTCAGGCAGTACCTATGCACTCCTCCAATCACCCATACATTACACCTGCACTCATGCAATCACCCAGGCATTATTGATGCACTCCTTTAATCACTCAGGCATACCCATTCATTCCTCCAATCACACAGACATTACCCCTGCACACATGCAATCACCCAGGCATTAGCCATGCACTCCTTGAATCACTCAGGCAGTACCCATGCACTCCTCCAATCACCCAGACATTAC